>VZRF01010033.1:275073-307886 GCA_013396875.1 Vireo altiloquus
GCGGGGCCGGGAGCGGGCCAGGCGGGCCAGGAGCGCGGGGACCAGGCGGAGCATGGCGGGCACCGCGGGGCGCGTCCGCCTGACGTCACGGAGCGCGCCGGCGCCTCGCGGGATACGTGCGCGTGACGTCACGGGTCGCGCAGCCGCCGTCCCGCTGCTGCTCGCCCGCGCCCCGCCGCGCTTCTTCCCGCAGCTCGCTCGGCCGCCGCCGCTCCTCCCGCCGCCACCATGTACGACGCGGACGAAGGTGAGGCGTTCTTCCTTTCTTTCTCCTCGCCTTTTCCTTCCTGTCCGCCTCGGCAAGGGGGCCGGGGGTGGCGCTGGGCGCGCGCGGGGCCCGCAGGAACCGGGAGATGGGGGGATGCGCCGGGCGCGGTGGGATCTCCCGCGGGAGCCGGAGGGTCCCTGAGCAGGCGAGGAGGGACACCGCGGTGGTCGGAGCCTGACTCACGTGTTGTGCTTCCCCGCAGATATGCAATATGATGAAGACGATGATGAAATCACTCCCGACCTGTGGCAAGAAGCCTGCTGGATTGTTATTAGGTGACCCTGCTAAAAGTTGCTGTCCTTAAGCCTTCAACAGATGTGCTCTCGGTGGTGCAGGTGACATCCGGGTTGCTCCCGGGAACACGCCTGGGAGCTGCAGGCTTGGTTGTGCTGAACTGTGTGTTGCAGCACGTTCAGAGCAGGAGGGCTTTTAGCAGAAACAAAGGGTTGTCGTCAGGGATTAAGAAACTCCGGTGACCCCCAGCACGCACGTTTTCAGTGAAGAAAGAGGTTTTGGTTCCATATCAAGCCCACTAATCTTACGGCTGATGCTGGCATTAGAAAGTCAGTACTTGGTTATTTCTACCATTTTGGTGGTGGTGGTTTTTTTCTAGCAAAACACGACTGTCCAGGACCTGCAGCTTTTTGTGAGTGTTAAGGAGTGGGATGGTATGTGGAACTGAATAAAAAGTGGGTTTTTTGCTAGTTACATCATTCGTAAGATGTACATGAGTGGTGTCTTAGAGTAGCAGTTGCAAGCCGAAGGGTAGGTCTGTGTAGCTGGTCCCTCAGATTGTCTGGCTGGAGAGCAGAAGTGAGAAACTTCAGAGGCAGTTCTGGGATACAGATTGATTTTTCCCATCATCCTTTTTCTTGGACAACAGCAGTGTGATAGCCACGGGTGTGTTTTACCCTTCCAGGAGAAGCCTGAAGGGAGGATGGTAGGGGGACGATTCTTCCCAGTTTTCTCTGAGATGTTGGCAGTGATGGGACAAAAGCTGAAGTAATGCGGGTTCCCTGGTTCACTTCAGTGATGGGAGGTAGAGGAACTTGATGGCATGAGTGAATGCAGCAGATGTGGTTAGTTCATCCCACGAGAAGTTAGGGTGTGGAGCTTTGAATTAGGGCTCCAGGTGACCCAAAGGCTAAGGGAAATCTGGAGGAGTGAAACTGGGAATCCCTGTGTGGCTGGAACAGAGGGGATCCTGTTCTAAAAGTTCCGAGAGCTATGACTTGGACTTGAAGGCATGCCCCCAGTTTACTGCAACTTGGAAAATTAGTTCAAGCAAAGTAATTTACGGGTGTTAATGAAAACTTCAGCTGAAGCTGCTTTCAGTGAGCTTTGTCATCATGTTTTTCTTCCAATTTAAGAGAAATTTAAGGCACTGACTGTGTATACAATTGTGGCTTAGACAAGAGGTGGCAGCAAGTCTGTCACTCTCAAATGTCTGTGACTTCAGGCAGTGAGGGAATTGTTAAACATTTGTGAGGAGCATCTGTGTTTGAAACTTATGCCTTGGGATAAATTAATGTGTTTAATTCTGTGCTGTATTTCATGGCTTTTGGAGGTTTTGTAATAAACATATCTTAAGTTTGTTGATGTGTGAAGTACATGAATTAAGATTTCTTATTAACCTGCTCTTTTTTTTTTTAGCTCTTATTTTGATGAAAAGGGTTTAGTCAGGCAACAGTTGGATTCCTTTGATGAGTTTATTCAGATGTCTGTGCAGAGAATTGTTGAAGATGCTCCACCAATTGATTTACAAGCTGAAGCCCAGCATGCCTCAGGAGAAGTGGAAGAGCCAGTAAGTGGAGAACCCTGGCAGAGATGACTTGTATGCAAAATGCTTTTACATCAGTATTATTCAAGCCCTGTCTTGGTGTTTGAGTTGAGAAGACCAAGAACAAGTGGTTGCTGTAGCCCATATTGTCAGTTCCTGTGCAAAACTGCATGGACAGAGATTTAGTAGAGCAGGTGAAGTAGCCAAGAGCAAGCTGTGTTTTGGTGAGATTTTGATTTTTCAGTAGTTCTACCATGGCAAGAAAGGTTCGTGGCTGAAAACTTCTCTGTTAGCTTTGACTCAAGTTAGGTCCAGGTTTTCAAAGGGTGCAGTTGTTCACCTTCCGTTGGCACCATGTTCCAAAGAGAGCAAATTGTCTCGGATGTGCACCCTGTGATGGCTCTTCAACTGTGTGTGTGCACCTTCTGCAGTAGCTCTGGTGCTACTGCACCCTGTGTCTCTTGTGTAGTCTGATCCCTGTTCCATACGTGCAAATGGTGATGAGCCATTGCCTTGCTGTCAGTCACTACCTAGATGCTTCCCTCTAGAGATTTAAAGGATCTTTGGGACACCCAAGCATTGAATTTTACACATTTTTCCTGTTCCTTTGCAATTTTTTGCAAGCAAACAACTATCCTACAGAGAATAACTGAGATGTCTTTTGGTTTCTCTGTTAGACAAGCAGTCCATAAGCATCTATCTGACTAATTCTTCTTAATGTTTCCTCTGTTATTCTGTGTATATTATGGCAGAATTCTCTCGCTGTGCAGTTCTGCAGTTACTGTTTGCACTGTGCCTGCTCATGGTTCGAGTCACAAGCATTGTTTGTGCTGAGCTTCTTTTTGCCCAAAAGCTAGTATTTTGCTTTCTCAAATCACAGAGATTACTGTCTTACTCTCATCTATTAAATGTGAGTTTTTAGGAATAGGTTTGGAGATGAGAAAAAGAAAACTTACTTTTTCCTTCAGCGTCACTTGCAGGCAGTCTCTCACCGCATTTCAAGATACTGGACTAATTTAAAGAAACTATGTGTGTTGAGAAAAACTTGATTTTTTGTTTCCATCTCCCTCTACTTCTCAGTCTCAAATTTTGAAGGCAGTTTAGAGCACGTGGGAGGGTTTAGCAGTCATGCTCAGAGATAAGAATGATGGTAAATGTGTTCCTAAGATTGCTTTCAGGAGAACTTGGGGAACAGTACTGTTTGTGGCTGTTGCTGCAAATCCAGGAAAAGGTGTTTCTTCACCTAAGGGTTGAGAAAGGGCTATTTTGACCTGCAAAATTTTTGCCAACAAGGGTCTCCCACCTCCTGTTGTAGGAAGCTTTTGTGCATTTTAAAAATCAGACTGTTTTCCAAAAACTCAAGTCTTACTTTGTTTACTTGTCCTATGGAATCATCCTGGTGTTACCCAACTTGCTCTGTTTTCATTTATTGGTAGTGGTTGTTCTTCTGCAGTAACAGTTCTGGTTGCTAATAAGAGAGATGTTTCTTCCATTACAAGTAAATGTATTCTTGTTTTCCAGCCCCGGTATCTGTTGAAGTTTGAACAAATCTATCTCTCCAAACCTACACATTGGGAAAGAGATGGAGCACCCTCACCCATGATGCCAAATGAAGCCAGACTGAGAAACCTTACGTAAGAGCCAACTCTGTGGTGGATAAACACGTGGAAGAATTCCTCTGCTTTATTAATTAGTAGTCTTTTTCAATATGGTAGTGCCTTGAAAATGTAATAATTACTGCTTTGTTTAAAATTTGATGTCTGGTTGTTAAATGCAGATGGTGATTGATGATTTGGTAATAATGCTTAATACTCCAGTGAGTGCTTGAATAACTGCCTTCATTGCTCAGGGTCGTACAGAAAGGTAAGAACTGACAGATAACACAGTGGCGTTTTTATTCTGTAGGTATTCTGCCCCCTTGTATGTGGATATAACTAAAACAGTTATTAAAGAAGGGGAGGACCAATTGCAGACCCAGCATCAGAAAACCTTTATAGGAAAAATTCCTATCATGTTGCGTTCCACGTACTGTTTGCTGAATGGCTTAACTGACCGTGATCTTTGTGAGCTGAATGAGTGCCCTCTTGATCCTGGCGGCTACTTCATCATTAATGGATCAGAAAAGGTAAGGGACTTGCACAGCCTTCTGCACAGACACTGTACAGTTACTTGTTTCCGTATGTTTTGTGCCAGGAACATAAACACTCGTATTCCAGTGTATCAGTTACTGTGGGAGCTTGTGATCTTGCAGAAAGATGGGTTTTTAGTCATCTGTTTGGGCTTTCTCAAGTCAGCTTTTCTTCTTTGAGGCACATTTCCTATCTTCAGTTCTTTTCTTCTTCAGTTTTGTGCACTGTTTGCCACTAAGTACTCTAGATATTTTTATTTCCTTTCCCAGCATTGCAGAGCAGTATGCCCTCTGAAATGAGGCACTTATTCTCTCAGAGTGTCCTCCAGCTTGTTCACAGCCATATAGATAGATGCATTTTTGTTTTAAAAATAGGTTCTTGCCTCCATTGCTGTGGAAGCAGCTTCAGCAAATCGTATCCACACCCTGTTAGTGCCTCACCAGTGAAACTGCCAGTGTTTTCTAACTGATAACCCAGGCAAACGCAGCAAAATAATTATAATTTTATATTTCTTCTTGGGGGAGGAAAAAAAAATCTGGCTTTGATTGTTGAGCCGGCATTTAAATTTAAATGCCTGTGTAGTGCATTGGCCTTGGAAAAAACAGATAGTGAAATGCTTTCTTTATCAGTGGTGTTGTGCCTAAAACTAACAGAAATGTCTCAGCACGGCCAGCAGGTGTGGTGAGTAATCACAGACAACAGTGTTCCCCACGTCTCTTGTTTTGGCTATTCCATCTTTACTAGCTGTAGATTTTGCTTAAATCTGTATTTTTAAAATATATATTCCAGCTGAGTTTGGCAAGTTGCCTTCATTCTGTGCAGTGCTCTAAAAATTAAGGTACCTGAAGGAATAGTAGAAAACACTGTGCGTGTTGCTTACAGCATTCTCTCTTGTCAGTTATTTACTACTGCTCTTGTTTCTAATACAGGTTCTGATTGCTCAGGAGAAGATGGCTACAAACACAGTGTATGTGTTTGCAAAGAAAGATTCAAAATATGCCTACACAGGAGAGTGTAGATCTTGTCTGGAAAATTCCTCTCGACCAACAAGTACTATATGGGTCAGCATGCTGGCCAGAGGTGGACAGGTATGCCTTGGCAGTAATAACCCCAGGGGTTTTTTTAGGAGTTTTGTTACTGCCCTGTCTCTTCATGTCATTTGGTTTTGGAATATTGAGAAGAAATTTCTTCTGATGCTAAATTGTAAAGAAGATAAATGAAAATTTGTTTGTCATATGTTATGCCTGTCTGTGATAAATAATTTCAGGGTTGAAATGAAGGCTCAATTTGTGGCAGGTTTTAGGGTAAGGCTAAAAATAATTTTTAAATTACTGTACACGAGTTTTAAAAAATTCAAACAAGCTGTGTCCTGTTTTTTCACAAAGAACAAATAGAAGAGCAGGGACCCTCTCTTTGCTGATGGCCAAGCTACTGTTGAGATGTATTTTGCAGGCTACTCATTTAGTATTGCAGTGATGTTTTGAAATTTTCCAAGAGCAGCTTAAATAGAAGCTTTACAGTATTCTCACTCCTGATATCTGGGGCACTCCTGATTTCCTCTGCATCCCACGGTGTTTCCTGCTGGAGAAGGGGAGCAGCTGCTTGAATAATCACTAGCACAGTGGGTTAGAAAAGCTGAGTTTAAGCCTGACAGAAGGAACACTGAAGGTGGATAGGATTGCTCTTGGCACAAAGGGAGAGAAATGATGCATATGGGTGAACAAGTAGTATTTATGTTCCTTTGTATAAGCAAAAACAAGTTTTTGCAGACTTCCAAAAGCTCAAAATGTTTTTAAAATAAAAAATAATTGCTAGATTAAGGTTTCAAAGTAGCTCCTTAGGTGGCCTGCTTAAAAGTCATGTTTTCCTGTGGTGCTTGAATAAATCCTGTTCTGTTGTGTCATCCAAAACCAGAGCGAGGTTTTTATTCAGGCAGGATGATTTTAGAGACTTTTCTTTAAAGGCAAGATGATTTAAGCCTGACCTGTGCTTTGCCCCATCTCTTCAGGGTGCAAAGAAGAGTGCCATCGGTCAGCGCATTGTAGCAACTCTGCCGTACATCAAGCAAGAGGTCCCCATCATCATTGTCTTCCGTGCGCTCGGCTTTGTGTCTGACAGGGACATTCTAGAGCACATCATATATGATTTTGAAGACCCAGAAATGATGGAAATGGTAATACACGTTAAATTACTTCTTGTCTTCACGTTTGGTGGTGTGTAGGTGCAGCTAGTCATCACTTGAAGTGTTGTTCATTTTCCGGTTGTAATTTGTTTATTATTTTTGTGGATTCTGTATTAGAAATGTCAAAAGTTATCTGCCTGAACCTATTCTAATAAGTACCTTAAGTGAACAGAGTTCAGTGGAAATTTCTAAGAATTAATAGGATTTGGAGAGATAGGGTCTTCTCCTGCTGTTGTTGACTTCAATTGTAAACTCTTGATTATGTCTGAAACAGCATCAGGCCTAGAATGCACTTGAATAAGAACTATTTTCTGAAGTTTAAACTATTTTTTGTGTTCTTCCTGCATGCTTCATTGCTGTTTCCTAGTGCTGGAAAGACCTGGATCAGTAATTAGCAGATCCTGAAAGGAATCATCAGCAAACTGCTGTGTAGTTTCCTTCAGCCCCAACAGGCACTGGTTGCTACAGGATTTTGCTGTATTTTTGTGCCTTAGGTCAAGCCTTCTCTGGATGAAGCATTTGTCATTCAGGAGCAAAATGTTGCCCTAAACTTCATTGGCTCAAGAGGTGCCAAGCCAGGTGTCACCAAAGAAAAGAGAATCAAGTATGCCAAAGAAGTCTTGCAGAAAGAAATGCTCCCACATGTTGGTGTCAGTGACTTCTGTGAAACCAAAAAGGCCTATTTTCTAGGGTATGTCAGAACTCTGTCTCACAGCTGTGAATGGACATCTTTTACTCGCATATATGCCTATGATTGGAAGAACACACTAAATGGAAGTTTGTTTTAACCTCAGTCTCCTGGATACTCTGTGATAAACCTTGGAGCACCGGTATATTTTAAAGACAGGGAAAAGGCAAATTTTGATAAACTAGAAAAAAAAAAGGAACAAAATGAGCCCCCAACATATTTTGGGTCTTAAGTTAGATGTGATGATAGTGCTAAATGACTTTTTGATATACAGTTTCATGGACAACATTTAGAAATTGATAACTGAGATGTAGATAACTCTGATAAGCTGATTGTAGTGTAAACTGCTCTTTAAAACTAGTACCACATTGTCTTGATCACCTCTTACTGGTATGCAGATGATGAACTGTAGCATCAAGAGACTTGTGATTCTTATAGCTGGTTGCATGTGCCTAAACAGAACCTGTGTTACAGTACAGGACAGATATTTAAGGCATGACCATCATGATGTAAATATTTTCTTTCTGTCCTTAGCCTGAACTTTCAGTGGGTCATCCACGTCTAAGGATATCCTGAAGGGGTTTATTTTAGAACAGTGGTATCCTAAAGATCTAGAATGGACAGCCTTTAGGAAAGAGTTCACCGATTTATCTGTGGAAAATGTGTGATCTTTGTTGTGAATGTCTGCTGTCAGTTTAAAATGTCAACTATCTTATTTGCTTAGGTATATGGTTCATAGATTGTTGCTGGCAGCACTAGGAAGAAGAGAGCTGGATGACAGAGATCATTACGGCAACAAAAGGCTGGATCTTGCTGGGCCACTCTTGGCTTTCCTGTTCAGAGGGTAACTATCATGTACACATTTTCTTTGGATATAATTAATGGTAGAGGCCTTGCTAACCGTGCTTCTAAATCAGACTAATTCTGTTGTGTCAGAGAGCCAGCCTTGAGCAACACAGCCCCTATCTGATTATGACTTTTTCATGGAGCACTTAAGTCTCCTCTAACAGTAGGTGGCTAGCATTGACTTGTTTTGAAGCGTATTTTGTGCATGTTTACAGAAAGGGTTAATTTGCTTTTTTCCCCTCTGCCCTCCCTGCTAGTTACAGATTGATTCTTTTCAGGAGGCCAGGGATGTTTTTTCTGAATAGTCCCAGATAGGCTGAATTTCACAGCACTGTTTAATCATATTTCTCGGTGTCTTTCTTCTACAGAATGTTCAAGAACTTGCTGAAGGAAGTGAGAATATATGCACAGAAGTTCATTGACCGAGGGAAAGATTTCAACTTGGAGTTGGCAATTAAAACAAGAATTATTTCAGACGGTTTGAAATACTCATTGGCAACTGGAAACTGGGGTGACCAGAAGAAAGCTCATCAGGCCAGAGCAGGAGTATCTCAGGTACAATAAGGGCTTTGTCAGGTTTACAGTTCTTATGGTAAAACTGTTATCATGGAAGAGTTTATCATTGCTTAGCAGCCATGCATGAGCTCTGAGCAGACTGAATATTCTTAAAAGGAGACTTCCTTAGGTGACACAGATGAAGATCCAAATAGTTGGGTCAGTGAGTGGTTTAGGGGTGTTTTGTCACAGTTTGTTTGTTTTGGCTGTTGCATTCACTGTTAAACAGTTGGTGTAGCTCTTGTAGGGATTTTTTTTTGTTAGATCATACACTTTTGTGTAAATTCCTAGTCCCAGGGAATCTTTCAGGAGGATGAATTTCTTTCCTGTAGTTGCTTCCAGTGCTTCACAGGCAGTTAAAAAAATTTGAGTGACATCTTGTAATATAAAAGTTATGTATTCCACAGCAAATGATGAGGAGCACTGACTTAATTAGCCCAGTGTAGTGCTCAGTTGAGCCTCTTTCCCATAAGGATGGAAACAGGAAAAAGCTGTCAGTTTTTAAATGCCAGCACATTTTGTTGTGTGTTTGCTTTTTAAATAAACTAACATTTCATGCTGTAAAAATAGATTTTCTTGAGATTTTGAGGAGCTCTGAGCAGACTGAAAGTTTATGTAATGCTGATTTGTTCCTAATAACTAAGTGGTCCTAGTTTTCCAAAGTTTGAAAAGACGACTGTCGTTGTACTGGCAAATCCTCCTGGGGTCAGTGCAGCTTAGAAAGTATCATTTGTTCAGTTACTTTGATCAGAGTAAGCTACCCAACAAAAGACAGCTCTCTGCTTGGATAGAAGTGTGCTCATCACACTGGGCCTTGCTGTGGTATGAACACACTCCAGAAACTTCTGCCATTACAATGCTAGTTAGGAGCTTGAGATTCTAGGGGTAGTGTGAGATTAGTGGAGGTGAACTAAAAAGTGTAGCTAACAAAAATCAGAGCTATTTTAGTTCTCTTTAAGCGCATCATTTCTAGAGGGCATTGGTCCTTCGTGCTAGTGTGTCATGATGCTTGTCAGCAACAGACTTGAGCTCTGACTGACTAAACTCCTTCCTACGTGCAGGTGTTGAACCGCCTGACTTTTGCATCCACACTTTCCCACCTGAGACGCCTGAATTCTCCAATTGGGAGAGATGGAAAACTGGCCAAGCCTCGGCAGCTGCACAACACCCTGTGGGGAATGGTTTGCCCTGCTGAGACCCCTGAGGTAATGACAGCAGGGTTTATGTACTAAATGCCTTTCCCTCCTGGTCATTTGGTAGCCATGGCACTTGTAGCCATGGTCCCTTGCACTTTTTTGTAATAATGCTGACACAAATACTTAGCTTTATAGCTAACTCAGTGGTTAAAAGCATGTTTTGTGTCCAGTTCCTTGAGGGTTGAAGTTTAAATACTTGGATCTTCTTGAGGGAACCTCTTGATTTGAAAAAACAAGTTAACTTTTTGTTTCTTCAAGGGTCATGCAGTAGGACTTGTGAAGAACTTAGCCCTGATGGCTTACATTTCTGTGGGGTCTCAGCCATCCCCAATTCTGGAATTCTTGGAAGAGTGGAGTATGGAAAACCTAGAAGAAATATCGCCAGCAGCAATAGCTGAGTATGTGCAAATGAAAATCTTTAAAGAGACTTAAGCTTTTTATCTTGCACAACACTTTGAGGCTTTGGGGTTATTTGGTGGGGTGGGATTTTTTAAATTGTTATTTGTTTGTGTTTCCCCTTTCTAGTGCTACCAAGATCTTTGTTAATGGCTGCTGGGTAGGAATACACAAAGATCCAGAGCAGCTCATGAATACCCTAAGGAAGCTTCGTCGTCAGATGGACATCATTGTGTCAGAGGTATAAATTTTTTACATCTAGAGTTGGGGTGTCCTTTTAGACACGAGAGCATAATACCTTGATACTACTACTGCAAGCTCCAAATAGCATTATTTGCAAGTCTGTTTCTGAATATATTTCACATTGGGTTTGTTTTGCATTTTGTTTGGGGAGGCTTTTGTATTTGGTGCCTTTCATGATGATGATGATGGTTATAATTATTATTATTATTACTATATGCTTGGTGTTGTGTATGGTTTGTTGTTTGGTTGTGGGGTTGGTTTTTTTAAGGGGGGGTTGTTTGTTTTTAAAGAGGACCCAGTTGAAAATAATCTTCTGAAATGCTTGTTTTTGTAGGAGTGTTACTGTTTGTTTTGTGTTTCTGATAGTGCCTGGAAAGTCTTTGCTTTAGAGAATTTAGTAATCCTATTTTGTGTTCTGTGAGACTTTGTAGTCATGGGGTGCTGCTCTCTTGCCCAGGTCTCGATGATTAGAGATATTCGTGAGCGAGAAATCCGCATCTACACTGATGCGGGCAGAATTTGTCGGCCTCTTTTAATTGTGGAGAAACAGAAGTTGCTGCTGAAGAAAAGGCACATTGACCAACTGAAGGAACGAGAGTATAACAACTACAGGTGAGATACATTCCTGAAATTCAACTGGATGTGTCATTTTCCATCTTGGAAGCTGCATGTTCCCTCAGGTTGGAGAGAGGAATGTTTAAAGCTTTGTGCAGCACAAAGGTGCTTTCTCTGCCTGGTAGTTTAATCAGTTTTTTAATCACACTGAGGCAGTGATAGTAATAGTAAGCCAGGGAAGTCCTCGTTCTTGACACTGCTGAAGAGACCCATTTTGGGTGTTAATTGAGTTACTGGTTGTTCAGTTGGCAGGATCTCGTGGCCAGTGGTGTAGTAGAGTACATTGACACCCTGGAAGAAGAGACTGTGATGCTGGCAATGACTCCAGATGACTTGCAAGAGAAAGGTGTGGCGTATTGTTCGACATACACACACTGTGAGATTCACCCATCCATGATCCTGGGAGTGTGTGCATCTATTATCCCTTTCCCTGATCACAACCAGGTCAGTGCACCTCTGCTGACATCCTGTTTTTAAAGCTGATAGAATACCCACAGGCGTGTGTGTGTAAATAGCTTTATGTACATATTTATTGGTCTTCCCTTTGTCCATCTAGTCTCCCAGGAACACATACCAGTCTGCTATGGGTAAACAGGCTATGGGAGTCTACATTACCAACTTCCATGTCCGTATGGACACACTGGCACACGTGTTGTATTATCCCCAGAAGCCCCTGGTAACAACACGTTCCATGGAGTACTTGAGATTCAGAGAGTTACCAGCAGGTGCGTGGTCAGTTCATGTTCTTTGAACAAAAATACCACTGTTTTGTTTAAAACATGTCACAAATGGTGTGTGTAGAGTACCTCAACATTTAGCAAATATACACCATTTAAGAGGCTAAGTGTTAGCTTGGAGCTGGACACCTAGACTGCAAAAAATGTGTTGGTAGTGTTGCATCTGAAACTACTTTACCCAAAAAAATATGCTAAAATCTAACTGAAAAAATGCATTTTCTGTATTGGCATTTGATAGGTTTTTCACAAGGGGTCACTCTTGGCTCTCTTTTTTACCCAGAGTTGCATTTGCTGATACCACATGTTTTTGTGTGTGGGATGTAGAGATTTTATCTGAGAAAGGGTAGAACAGCTTCACTGTAGAGAGTACAGCCTACTTTGAGTTAAAATAGTGTCTGTCTGGGCATGTGTGCATTCTTCCAAAATACTTTCCCTGCATATTGTAGGCATCAACTCGATCGTAGCCATTGCATCATACACAGGATATAACCAAGAAGACTCTGTCATCATGAATCGTTCTGCTGTTGACAGAGGCTTTTTCAGGTAAGATCTGAATCTTTCCAACTTACGAAGTTTGGGGTTTTTTTTAATGGGGTTGAGGAAGCAGCACCATGAAAACAGTGAATGTGTATCTTAGCAAAACACAGGAATGGTTCATCCTTTGTGTAACCTGACTGTTCACTTTGCCTTCCCATCTCTTCCATTTTGGTCTTTACTCTGTTTAGGGTCCTTTGCATCACAGTTTAATGGAAAAAGATTTGGACTCTTCCCTGGTGTATTTTCATATAACTCTCACCAGTTGCATGAACAATGTTGCAGCGTTTTAACATAGTCTTGTCTTTATTAGTGGGACAATTGCTACCAGTTAGCATTGGAATGTTCCTCTCCTTAGAAGGAACTGCTGTTGGCACAGCTGGTGGCTGATGTGACTTCGTGCATTATAGTATCTGAAAGCACTTAGCTGTGCTGGCAACTGAGGCAGCAAACAAAAACCCTTAAAGTCCCGGAAAGACCTTCATAAAAATTGAAAGTTTTTCACTGCAGCTCAGTTGTACTGAGCGTGGTACTGCAAGGTAGCAGGAAGAAGCCTAAAAAAGTTTGCAAAATGGCAGATATAAGGAGGAAAGTAATACAAGAATCATATGCTGAAGATGTGAATAATCATTAGGAATAATAATTACTTCTGAGATGTCAAGAAGATCCAAAAGTCTTTGCAGTTCAGCAAAAATTAGTATGTTATCTTAGGTACTTTGGCAATATCTGCAAAGTGACTGTCATAATGCCATCTGAAATGGTTTTTTTTGGTGGGGTGTTTTATTGGGTTTTTTTCCCTCTTCAGTGAAGGTCAGATTAACAAGAAATCAGAGGAAAGGCTGTGTGGCATGTGCTCATTATTTGTATTTGGTTGTCTAGTTACAGTAGCCATATTATGTGAAAATGAGATGCACAGATGAGGGAAAAAGATGCTGCTTTCACTGGAGAAGACTTTATAACTTTGTTTCAGATCTGTGTTTTATCGCTCATACAAAGAGCAGGAGTCTAAGAAAGGGTATGACCAAGAGGAAGTTTTTGAAAAGCCCACACGTGAAACTTGCCAAGGTAAGACAAAGGAGTGTACAAAGACTTGAGTTTTTAAATTAAGGTTTTGTGGGCAAGGTAGTTAATGTTGAACTGATTCAGTCTTTATTTTGGGACATATTAATACAGACATTTCTGTATTTTATAGCAATATATCAGTTGAGATATTTGCATTAGATATTTTAGCAGTTGTCTGAAGTTGCAAGCAGACTTGTTGAATTACTGCAGAACATCAGAGTCAGCATGTTGAAAAATTTGGGAGTCTACTTTTATTTTTCCTTTTTTCCCCCCCAAGGTATGAGACACGCAATCTATGACAAACTTGATGATGATGGTTTGATAGCACCTGGGGTACGTGTGTCTGGGGATGATGTCATCATTGGCAAAACAGTCACACTGCCAGAAAATGAAGATGAGCTGGAAAGCACCAACAGACGCTTCACCAAGAGAGACTGCAGCACCTTCCTGCGCACCAGTGAGACTGGGATTGTAGATCAGGTCATGGTAACCCTGAACCAGGAAGGATACAAGTTCTGCAAGATTAGGGTGAGCACTGACGTTTCTGCTTTAATAATCTTTGGTCTGTATTTCAGTTATCAATCGAATGTTTTCCTGTGGCTTACAGGTACGTTCTGTAAGAATTCCGCAAATTGGAGATAAGTTCGCTAGCAGACATGGTCAGAAAGGAACCTGTGGTATCCAGTACAGGCAAGAGGTAGTAATTTATTTCTTTTTCTCCTGGAGATTTGACCTTTGATGATCTTAGCATTGTAACTGTCTTAAGTGAATTGTCTGTGGAATATCTACTCCTGTTCAATATGTTGACATAAATGTAGATAAAATTTTTTTTGAAGAGGACACAGCTGCTTCATATGTACTCAAATGCCTTTGAAATGCTTTGAAAGATGGAATTCAGATCTAGGCACCCACTTTTCCTAAACATGACATTCTGGGAAGAACTGACTGTGTGTTTCCCTGCTCTAGGATATGCCCTTCACGTGTGAAGGCATCACACCTGATATCATTATCAACCCCCACGCCATCCCTTCCCGTATGACCATTGGTCACTTGATTGAGTGTCTTCAGGGCAAGGTAAGAAGAGTCTTCTATACTGCATGTCTGAGCAATATGAATTTAAATTTGGTGGGGGTTGTTGCCTGCTTTGGGCTGTTTGTTTTTTGGTTTTTTTTGTAAAGATAAATACTATCTAGTAGGTGTTAATTCACTTAAAAATGATTGTTCTCCAGTTACTTGATAGCAAAAGGAGCTGTCTTAGGGAAGATACACTGTAAATTTTATCCAGCAGGTCAAGCCCTACCTACAGTATGCTCTCTCCTCTGTTGCTTTTGTTTCAGACATTTTCCCCTGACCTAGAAAAAGGAGTAGCAAAATTGTTTATAGCGTGTATTTTTAAAATATGTGGCAGATAAACAAAGTGAGATAGGGTACTGCCACTGGCATGGAATCTCAAATTCCAGTATTTAGAGTTACAACTGTTTGAAACAGCTAAATACAGTCTGAACAGTCCTTCAGAAACCTGACAAACTTTTCCAAATCTCTTCTTTGTAGGTGTCTGCAAACAAGGGAGAAATTGGTGATGCTACACCTTTTAACGATGCTGTCAACGTGCAAAAGATTTCCAATCTTTTATCAGATTATGGCTATCATCTAAGAGGAAATGAGGTATAATCAAAACATCAATTCACTGTAATTTTTTAAATATACATTTGATGCGTAGTAAGGCTTATGACTGCATTGACTTCTTCAGGTCCTCTACAATGGCTTCACCGGTCGAAAAATCACATCCCAGATCTTCATTGGTCCTACTTATTACCAGCGTTTGAAGCACATGGTGGATGACAAAATCCATTCTCGTGCCAGAGGGCCAATCCAGATCCTTAACAGACAGCCCATGGAAGGCAGATCTCGGTAAGGGTTCCTCTTAGTTTCTATATGGTGTTTTGTTTTTCTGTCGAGTTTTTAGCTCTGAACAATTAGTTGCTTCAGCTTTGCAGCTAGAACTTAATTAGCTCACCCCAAATAGCCACCCATTTTGTCATGTGTTTGGCTTAAGATTGTGTACTGGGTGCAGGTGCCAAGGTTTTGGTAGCAGGAGCTGCTGCTGGGGTGGCCTCTCTGAGAAAGGACCAGGGCTTGCCCTGTGCTGGACACAGCCACTTACAGCTGGCCCTGGCAGCCCCTCTGCTGGCCAGAGCTGAGCCCAGCAGTGGTGCTGGCAGCCCCTCTGTGGGAATATATTTAAGAGAGGAGTGAGGAAATGCAACGGAAACTGCCCTGCAGCATGTGGAAGGCCCATGCTGGAGCAGGCTCCTGGCAGGAGGTGTATGTGGGGGACCCCTGCTGCTGCAATCTGTTCCTGATGGATTGTACCCCATGGGACAGGCCCATGCTGAAACAGTTTGTGAAGGACTATCCCAGGGGAGGGACCACATGCTGGAGCAGGAAAAAACTGTGAGGAGAAAGGAGTGGCTGAGAGAACTGTGATGCTCTGACTGCAAGCCCCATTCCCCCTGTCATCATAGGGAGGGGAGGAAGGAGTTGGGAGTGAAGGAGTGAAGTAAACCTGGGAAGAAAGTTGGGGAGGTGAACTTTTTAGTTTTGTCTTTATTTTGCTTCATCCTACTCCATTTTTAATGGATGATAAACTCATTTTCCCATGAGGAGTCTTTTTTGCCTGTGATAGTAATTGATAAGCAATCTCCCTGCTTTTATCTCCACTCATGAGCTTTTCCATCTGACTTTCTCCCCATGTCCTGTCGACATGGTGAGGACCAGAGGGCTACTTGGTGGGCATCTGGCAGACATCCAAGATTTAACCCACCACAGATAAGCAGAGGATGACTTAATTGTACATTTCATTTTGCTGTGTGGTTATGCTGTAGCTGTCAGACACCTGCTGTAGAAATGCTCATCAGCAGTTATAAATTACTGTTTTCACAGTTTTATTCTGAGGTGTTAGAGGAAAATTAATGCACAGCTTTCCTCCTGCCTTGCAATACAGATATTTGTTCCACCAACAGGAGCTGATTATTTTACCAATGGACTCAAAAGTTGTTTTTTCTCTTCCTATTAGTGATGGTGGCCTTCGCTTTGGAGAAATGGAACGAGATTGCCAGATTGCTCATGGAGCAGCCCAGTTCTTGAGAGAGAGGTTGTTTGAAGCTTCAGACCCATACCAAGTCCATGTGTGTAACCTCTGTGGAATCATGGCAATTGCAAACACGAGGACTCACACCTACGAATGCCGCGGGTGCCGTAACAAAACTCAGGTACGTGTGGTTTTCATCAGCCATTGTTTCTCCTTGTGGGCAAGAGGAAATGCCACTTGAGTGAAGAGGGAGGATAGGGAAGTAAATATTTAAAGAAGCGCCAGAACAATTGCTATTTTAGTTTCATAACTATTTAAAGTGTTTATAGCATTGTAGTCAATTTGGATGCTTCCTTATTAATTTTATAGCGTTGGCTTGTCACTTGGCAGGAAGCGCTGTTCAAGTATTGTAGACTGCAGAGTTTTCAGAGACTTTAAACGCTCGAGAGCTTATTTTTAGAAGTAAAACTCAGAATCACAGGAATTTAGAGGCATCGCCCTTGTGACTGTCCCATGAAGATATTTATGCTTGCAGAGCTGGGTCCCCACGGGAGGTCTTTTGTATTGCACTTTGGTGAGGTTTTTTAATTTAATAAAAGCTCTGCAGTGCATGCTTGGTTACAGAAGTATGGCAAAGGAGAGTGGTGGTAGAGCTAAGAACAGTTGCCTTGAACAGGCTTGGTTTTCTGCCAGGGACTGACTGCTGCAACTTTAACACAGCACTGGGGTTACAAAGTGATGTGTGCTGGAAACCTTACCTGCATTTATGCACCTCAGGCACACTCTGCTATGCACGTGTTCTGTGTTAAATGGCTCTTGTTTAGGATCAGATCCCTTGGCTGCACTTTTACATTAAAATGCGTTCTGGAGAGCTGTGCTGTGTAGCCCCTACAGACAATCTCGGCTTCCTTCTTGCTTTAGTACTGTCTGTGAGAAATTCTTTTTAAATGCTTTCATGCGTAACTCCAGATTTGCTTTTAAGCCAAAAACTCAACAAGTTATTTGCATAGAGGATGGTGGAAGTTGATACTCTATGAGTGCTTATCACAAGACTTTTGAAATCTCTTTCCAGATATCTTTGGTTCGAATGCCCTATGCCTGCAAACTCCTCTTCCAAGAACTGATGTCTATGAGTATTGCACCTCGAATGATGAGTGTTTAGCCTTTAAAAGGGCGTTGGTTTTTTTTAGTTATGAGACTGAAGTGCTCAGGTCCTGTTTCATTTTGTGTATGTTGCATTCAAAATTACAGTTTTACTCTGCTGTGTGCTGTTCAAAAGTATGTTTATTTCCTGTAAATAGGATTAAAATTTGTAATCAAACTTGTGAATCTATTTGTGTATCTGTGAAAGAAGTGTGCAAGCAAATGGGGACTCACAGAAAAAGGGAATTAAGAGGGAATGATTAGTCAGCTAGAAAAAGCCAGAGCTTGCAGCTTTCCAAAATACTAATTTAAAACTGTGCGTAAGTGAAAGTCCTCACATCACAGCTCTGCACCATCATCTGTGGAAAAACAAAAACATGTTACACTCTGTCCTGTTCCAAGAGGGAATATCGCAACTTTGGCAATAGCTTTGGGATCTCTTGGCTGAGGGTGAGACCTGACCCCTCCTTCCTTCCTGCCTTCTTTCCTTCCCTCCCTGCTGCAGGGGGGTGATAATAGACACGTTTTTCTGTGCTGAGATCACCTGGACGTGGCACACAGACTCTCACAGTGTGCTGTGATGTCTGACAGTCTGTTCCGTTAACCTTATCAATTTCATTTAAGCTGGCAGTCTACATTTACTTATCACTCAGCTCCAGCTGCCTTAGAGCTTTCCTACAGCTGAAAAGAACCAGCTGTAACACGTGCTGGGTGTGTGTAAGAAACAAACTGAGGCACTATGCACAGTACTGCAACCTCACAGTAGTTACTGTGAGAGAGGGAATGAACATTTTCTGTTCTGGGGTATAAGCATGCTGTTCATGGCACAACTCAGTAAAACTCAAGTTCACTCACATCCATAAATAGGATGTTTGAAACAGGATTAGAGACTTCCTAAAAACCATTATCAAAGTTCCTATGCATGATATTTGGATTCATTGTAAGCTCTCATTTCAATGCCAGGTGCTGTTCATGCTCCTCCAAGGGAAGTATTTCAGCTCTTCACAGACATAAGGACACAAAAAGTCAAGACTCTATCGTTTGGATAAAGCTAGCTGGGATTAAAACTAAGGATTATGTCCAAAAGGGGATTTGGGCAATACAGTATTCTCTAGCCGGATGCTTTGTTCCCCGTGCCTCTGCCTCTAGCAGGGTTACAGTTACTGTTCTGGCTATCCAGATTTATTCCTAAACTTATCATGTGGCTGTGGTACATCCTCTGTAGCTGGGATGAGGATGGCTGGTTTGCCACCAGTTTTACACAGCCTAGCAAAGAGGATGGGCTGTGGCAAATCTGAGGTTTGACATCCCAGCATACAGAGAACATGTCAGGAACTGCAATGTCTGTTGTGCCAATACTGCTCCCAAGAGAGAGGAGCAGGTTTGAAAGCATCCAGACAACACTGAAAGGATGATACAAATGTAAGGCTGGAAACCCCTATAGTTGCTCTATACAAAACTCAGAAGGTGTTTCTTAATTTTAACTTGGTATTTCCAGTACTTCACAGCACTTCAGGGGTTATTTAACAATCCTTAGAGAACTCCAGCAGATTTGCTGGAATGTTTTGTCAAATGCAAAAAACTGCATGTCAAAGTGGTATTTCTAGTGCAGGGAGGGGGATGTTGTTGGTTTGGGGTTTTTGTAGAAAGCATTAAACAGAGGTGGCCCTTTTGTTTCAAATAACAATAAACTGTTAGGGGAGAGAGCTGCTGAGTGTTCAGCCACACTTACCAACCTTTGGTCAGGGCTATTTCATGCAGAGTTTCCACAACGTGGATTTTCGCAGAAGCTGTTGCCTCTCCTTTGGCATTTGATGCATGGCACTCATACTCCCCAGCATCCTCTTTGCTCAGAGGAGATATCTAAGGGAAGAAACACACCCCACGCCCCCAGTGAGCATCCTATGCACTGGTAGAGCTGATTCTGTTTTTGGGTATCTTACATAACTTTGTGTTGAACCCTGTACTGCTCTGTATTCCCCCTCTGCTTTTGCAGGTGGTATGCACACTTCTGCTGCTCGCTAGACAGAGGAAAGGTGCATGCCACAGGTAGGGCTGGAGCCAGCAGCCACCCTTACCCTTCATCCCTAACTCACACAGGTTTTTTTCCTCTAAATGCCCTGTCTGTTGCCATGTGTCTCCTGTCCTGTGCTTTGCTCAGGAGCAGTTTGCAAGCTGCACTCTGCTGTCTGTGCAGCTCTGTGCATACACAGAGTACTTACCAGCACCCATCCTGTCACTTCGTGTTTCTCAGGGCCCCCGCGGGTCTGGATAGCCAAGTTCTCCCGGTCCCCAGGCAGAAGCTCCATCCTCTGGACACCATACTGTCCTCGAATTATCTAAACAGAAGGGCAGGAACGGATAAGAACTTTGGGGCTTACTTACGCTGGCAATGTGTGCTGCATACCTGCACACAGATCAACATTAGTTACGCATGAATGTGTTTTGTGCAGCAGCAGCATTTCCCAGCGTCAGCGTTTCACCTTATCCTCCATGTATCCTGCTTGTGCAGCCCCACAAGCCCAGTGCCTCAGCCCTGAGGCTGTGTTCCCCTTGTCCCAGCAGCAACACACAAAGTGGCACAGTTTTCTGGAACGGATGGTGCTGGGCAGTGGGGTGTGCCAACATGCCCTGTGCTGATCTGGCCTCACAGAACTCGTGTGTGTGTGTTCCCAAGGGTGTGTTCAGCCCTGCATGTTTCTGCTGCAGCAAACCAGGCAGTCCCTCCTGGTAGGCACAGCAGCACTGCAGCCATTCCCCAGTGTCTGAGCCCAGAGCACAGCACAGAGTAAGTGGTGCTCAGCCCTTGTTACCACCAGGTCAAGCAGTCTCTCAGCCATGAGAAGGAGGCATGAAAAGCAGAACAGCATTGACAGTGTAAACTCAGTATCTGCTCATAAACAAGCTGAACGCGCTGTCTGAGTCAACAAGCCCACACTGTATGCTCACCTGACAGTCTGCTCTTGAACCCCTAGGAATAAAGCTTACAAATTTGTCTTACAGCAAATTTTGGGCCAATCTAGTTTTTTTTTCTCCATTGTATCCTTAAGTAGTAATGTTCCAGCTTAATTTAAGAGCCTTCACAAGCGTACACAAACCTGTGGCACTTGAGGAGGCTGCAGGGGCCATGCTGTGGCTCTCCTCTCCTATGGCCAGGATCCTCTCCACTCAGCATTGGCCCCCATCCTAGGCCAGATGTTACCAGTGCTGCCAAAATCAACATGCTGCTGGCTACTGGAGCTAAATGACTGCCCCATGTGGTTCCTGTTCCCAACGTGGGCGATGTCTAGCCACCTCAGAGTCACTGCTGCGAGCAGGGTGAAGGTGAAGGCAGGTCAAGGGACATTCCCCACATGCTCTGAATACCAGGCGCTACCAAGAGAAACACAAGTCCTGTCCTGGCTCGGGATCAACAAGAGTTTATTTTCTAAATAATGTCTAAAAACTAAGCAAAACCAGATGTTTGGGGGTGGACAGAACTGCAAAGATGAGAGAACTTATCAGAGAGGTGTGCTTCTACAGAGGGATCTGCTGGGGCCTTTGTGCTTACCAGGCTGTTTCAGCCACCTCAGGTTTGATGTGCTCTGAGAGCTCCTGGCAGGGCCCTTACCTTGTTCCAGATGAGGACAGGGGTTGGGATGCCAATGACTTCACAGCTCAGGTAGATTTGTGCTCCTGTCACATTCCAGATGTCCTTAGGAGGAGTCACAATGGAGGGTCCTGCAAAAAGAGAGAAAAGCTTTTAAGTCCCGAGTGACTGACTGCAAGACTGTCCCCAAGCTAAGCCTTTTAAGTGGGAGCTAGTCACATCTGGTGGGTTTTGAGGATGAGGTGAAAGTGATCCCTGCTAGGAGCAAAGTTGACTGATCCCACATCACAGCCCTTCTCTCTCCAAAGTGACACACACATCCAGTCTTGAGCTATCCAGACTGATGGGCGCTTGTCCCAGATGAAAACTCAAGTGTTGAGCTGTTCAGGTGATGAGTCCTCCTCCTTGCAAGACTGAGGTTAGAGGTAAAACAGTGTTTGTATTCTGTTATCTCAGGGCTGAGCAGAACTGTACCAACTGCTGGCTCTGCCTACTATGCAGTCACCAAATCAGCTGGCATGGAGAAAAGGACCCCCAGGAGACAGGGTGCATGCCACTCACTCTATCATGCCATGGAGAGCTTGGCTATCTTGGCAGCATCATTTCTCCCAGCATGATGTCAATCACATGGCAGTGGGCTAGCAGAATTCAATGTTATGCTGTTCCTGTTTTACCTGTGTGCAATGCTCAGCCAAAGAAGGCTGGCTGGATGGTGGCAGAGCTCTCCATGGGGGAGATCTGGGAAGGGAGTAGGTGTATGCAGAGCTCCGTTTTTCTCCAGAGAGCTCCAGTTCCTGGTTAAATAGAGTTGCTTCTAAAGCAGATCAGAGCAGGGTTGTTTTGCAGATCTGGCTGGAGATGTTTACCCCTCAGGCTGGGAAATGTTGGAGATGTAACCCATATCCCAGGAAGGGAAGAAAGGCCTTTTCTGTTCAATCCCTCTTTAGTGAGGCTGTTTTGCAAAACGCAGCTATTAACTCCCCGCAATGGGAAGTGCAGACCAAAGGAGCACAGAGTGTTTATTTCCAGTTATTGATAGCTTTAAGAACACAACAAACTGCTTTCCCTCTTCTGCTCTGAAGATGTAGGCAGCAACAGGAAACTACGGCTCCCATTACGCTCCATCAGGAGAAGGCATTTCCTAGGCAGATAGGTACTCCAGAGCCAGCCTGACAGAATCTCCTGGGTATACTGGCTCACAGGGCACAGCTCATTCCCAGCCCCATAAAAGAGGGGCAGATATGGGTCCTGATGCTCCTTGTGGGGTCCTGAATCTGCACTGATTTCAGCAGTGCATGTGCACTCCACCCTGCAACTCTGTTGCAGACAGTGGGGTGCAGGTTTTAAGTGCATCCCACTGCACCAACATCTTCCAGCAGAAAGCTGCTGTCTTTTTCCTACTCAGAATCTGTGAGCAGATCCACTCTCGGATCAGAAGCCAGATGGTATCAGCCATCCTTTATTTTAGCCCACGAGATGTTGAGGTGGTTCCCTGCTCCTGAGCAGCTGGTGCAAACCTCGAGAAGTGTTTGCTCTTCTCTTTCGAGAGATTTCTCTGTCCAGGAATGACTGTACACAACCTGCTGTTAGGAAGCTGCTAAGAGACCAGAGGTGACTGCACTCAACATTCTCTGTTACAGAAGTATTCCAGTTCTGATTTTTAACAGGAGGCAGCTGTGGAGAAGCAGAGATGTTTCATGTGTAGCCCTGAGCGATGGTTGAAACCACGCCTAATAGTCAGCACGGGCTGGTTTCCTGGCAGACACCACAACCCAGGTGCTCCTCATCTGCACAGATCTCAGTCTCTCAGCTGAGAAAAGGATTTAAGCAGTGTTTCAACACCCTACTGAAGGTTTTCCCCCTGAGTATCCAACAGTGGCCAGCCCAGGACATTGCCATCCTCAGGACGAAGCCACCTCAGGTCACACACTCTGCTCCCCTTACCCACTGCAGCATTTCCTGCACAGCCCAGCTGTTCTTTTTTTGGTGTCCCTTAAACAACAGGGATAATAGGGTGCTTGGAAGCTCTGATGGGACACAATGTCCCCAGGCAGCATAGCTCACCCCGTGCTCTCTGAGGATCTCCAGCTGATACACACCCAGCAGAGCCTGCTACTGCTGCTGCTTTCTGCTCCAGCCCTCTACATGCAACGTGCCCTCCTAGAGCAGAGCCTGTCCCCAGCTGGCAGGGCTATGTCTGCCCCTGTATGACACCATCCTGTCACTGGTGTTCTTCATGAGGCAGGAAAAACACAACTGCTCCCCAGTGACCACCATCTCTCACCACAGAAAATGACAGATCCTGCGTCTTACATAAAAAGCCAGGTGGATTTTAATGCACTGTTACACTTTTCCAGGATCTGGCTCAATCTCCTCTGGTTGGGAACTGGCAGCATTCGGCACAGCACTAAATCCACTGCCTGAGGTGTCCCAGTCTTGGTTGCCACCAAGTTGCCCCCAGGGCCAAGGGTTCAAACACCCACTTGCCCACAGGTGTTTGTTCACCCTGCCAGAATGAACAGGTCACACCACGATTTTTCAGCAGCAACTGCTGTCAGGGGAAAAGAGACAAGGAATTTCTAACCACCTCCTGGGTGAGGAGAAACTATTTATCTTCTTGGACAGGGGAATTGCCTGCACAGCTTCACCGCAAAGCCCTGTCTGGCTTGGCACAGCAGTCAAGCACAGTGAGAGCTTGGCTGTTACAAGCTAGTCCTGAGCTCAGGATGTACATCCTGATCCAACCAGGCAGAACATGACGTTCTGCATTTGGCTGCAAAATGAGCTGGAAGCATCCACAGACCTCTGCCTGTATCTGATACAGCTCTGAGGCCAGGAGAGAGACACATCCTGAGAGATACAACAAGTGTCATGGGAAAAGCCACTGTGCTCTCTCTGGACATTTGACTTAAATCCATACAGCCAAAACTCTAGAACCGGGCTTCTTCCGCCACTAAAAATAAACGAGAAAGGGCAAGAAGTCAGCAGATTTAAAGTCAAATCACGACTGGCCACAGCAGCAGCTAAACTCTCACCACAGTGAGCTAACACCCAGGTTCATGGCAGTCACTCTGCTTACTGCCTGTGCTGGTCCCACTCATGCTCCCTCCCACAGTCCCCCAAAGTGGACAGGGATGGACAGATGTCATGGCAACCTGACACAACAGGAGAGGCAGGGGATGGCTGAGCCTCACATGTGCTTCAGAAGATGTAAGGACATTCCCTCCTCCAAGTGTCCCTCTTGCTTCAGGAGTTCTTGTGAAGGGAGCAAAGCCAGGACTGGAAACAAGCCCACCTTGTACAGAGCAGATGTCTTGATTCCTGCCAGCATGGAGCCCCCCTGCCACCATACTACAGCCTTTACCTCGGAGCCCTGCACCTCCAGAGCACTGCCCACAGAGGGGATGGTTTCTCCATCAGCTTCTGAGGGCTGAGGACCTGAGGGCTGCACCTGCTGATAAAAATGGTCACCACCATCAAGGAGGCTGAGTGCTCCCCGCTGTCCCACAGGGCCCGTGCTGGGGACACTGTGGATGTACAGATGCTCCCTGGCTGTGCAGGAGCTCCTTGACCAAGATGACAGCCTAGGCTGTTGATGGAGATCAGATGCACTCCACAGGCACTTCAGGCATTTCCTCCGTGCTCAGCCCATTGTTTGTGAAACAAATAGCTCTCCCTGGCCCAGGAAGGGGCTTTTTACAGAGCCCCAGAGCTCATTCACCCTGGGAGAGAGCCTGAAAACACGGAGTACTTTTTCTGCAGCTTGCAGGGAGCTGACAGCCTGTGTTATGTCAAAAATAGCAGCTGGAAAGGAGTTCCCATTGTTGTATGTAGCTGTTTTTCTGCCACAGCAATGTGCACAGCAGAGCCTGTGACGTCCTCGATGAGGGTATTATTTGGCATCTGCTCCTGACACCCCTCCTACACCAGGCACCCCTTCTCTGCTCAGCCACAGCTTGCAGAGACCTGGCATCTCTCAGCTCACCCACCTGCCCCTCACAGATACCTGGACAGTCAATCACAGCTCAGGGTTAGCTGGTCCTCACCAATCTTCCTTTGGTGTCCACACACACACTCAAATAAGAAACACACAGCAAGCGCAGCAGTAACTTTTTTGCTAAAATCACAAGAGGCCTACAGGTATGCCACTAAAGGCAAAAATCAGCTGGACATGAAGCACTGTGGGCTATGTCCTGGTGCTTGGGAGCGCGTGGAAGCCCAGACCATGAAAACACGAAGCCATGTACCACAGGCTGAAGCTCACGTGGGTGTCAGCTTGGCTCCCAGCCAGCCCTCCTGCGCACTGCACTGCCCTGCCACAGCCCCAGGTCACACACAGGCTGGGAACGCTCCCCGAGAGGACAAACCAAAGCAAAAGCTAAACATTGTTCACTCTCCCAAGCTATTGCAAGTCTGAAAATAAAACCACTCCAGTCTCCTAAGTTGCTGGTAAAGTACTTTCGCTTCAAAATTACTTTATATGGAAAAAGGGAAACCTTCCATAAGCAACATCTAGTCATTTTAGCTGGCATGGCCTCAGCTGCTCCCTCCCAGGTCAGTGCCCTGTGAGAGGCAGCAGCAGACGGGAAGTGCAAGCAGCTCCTGGCCTTCCCCACTCCCAAAGCTGCCTCCTGCTTTCTGGTGGATTTACAACCTCCCTCATCTACCATTTTCTGAAGGGATTTCCCTTCCTCCTGTAATCTTTGAAGTCTTTGAAGAGACTAAGGAGTTACAGAAGGAAGCTCCAAGACACCAAAGCAGAGGCTGTGTCTGTTTGGATGCTCCCCCTCAGACTTCAGCAGGCCCTGGAAAGGCCACAAACACAAACGCAGCTCTGCCCCAAGCCCTGGAGACTTGAGACTGAGTCAGCGTGAGGAAGGGCCCTGGGCCACCATCATTCTGCCATGGAGCAACTCCTGTTTCCACACCACTGGGCTCCATGTGGTGCACACCACTGCTACTGGAAATTCCAGCCCTGCTGTTTTACCATGGTTTGGGAATGCTGCCTTCAGAGACCTTGTGCATGACCTTCACACCGTAGAATCATAGAACGGTGTGGGTTGAAAGGGACCTTAAAGATCATCTACTTCCATGAGCTAAAGCCTGGAAAGAATGTGAAAAGCTTGCAGTGGGAGCCACAGAAATAAGGCATGGCAGCAGTTATGCTTGGAAAAGCAAGCAGGGCTTTCAAAAATCCGACCTGATTAGACTTGTTACGTGGTAATCTCCTATTTAGTTCTAACCTCAGTCAACCTCAGCCCAACAAAGGATTAAACACATTTTTTTTAAACACAGCATGCCTTTCCAGCAGAAACAGAAAAAACAAACATGGGGTGGAATTTGCTGATCAGTAATCATTCCTTCCTAGTGAATTTGGGTATGCTGTGATGATTGAGAATGAAGACACAGGTGAAATACAGGATCCTACTGGGCAGTAAAGGTTTTGCATGGTCCCTGGCATGCTGTTGCTCTCTAGGTCTCTGACAAGTAATATATTAACAACTTCCATAGTAGATTTTAGCACAGTAATCATAAAAACTCAAGCTCCAATGAACCAAAACCTTTTCAAATAATGAAATGCCTTTTAGGGAGGAATTTATGACCTATGCTACAACAGTGGAAGCCCCCAAAGTTACACATGAATTTTAAATTACCAGTATTTTTGAACAATGAGAGCAATGAACAGCAATGTTCAGGAGTCATTCATGAAATGCAACACAGTCCAGGAAGGTTGAACATATTTTAAAAAAGGAATTGTTAAATATTCAAGAGCAGACTGTCCCCAAGAGTAGAAAGACCAGGGAAAAGACCAGCCTCATTAAACAGAGAACTTAGGCTGGAATTTAGGGAAAATAAAGGAGAATCTATCATCTCTGGAAGAAGGGTCACGTAATATGGGAGGACTATAAGGATGTTGTGAGGTAGGGAGAAAATAAGAAGGGCCAAAGCCCAAATGGAATTTTTCTGCTACAGTTAAAGACAACAAAAAAAGTTTCTACAAATACATTGGCAGCAAAAGGAGGGTCAATGTCTCCATCATTTGTTGAATGGAGATGGTAGTGTAGTGACAGGGGATGAGAAAAAGGCAGAGGCACTTAATGCCTTCTTTGTCTTAAATATCAAGACTAGTTCTCCTCAGGATACCCAGCTCCCAGAGTTGGAAGCTGGTGATGGGGAGATGAGGGAATAATAATCCACGAGGAAATGATTAGTGGCCTGCTCTGCTGGTTGGACACCCACAAATCTGTGGGCCCTGATGGGATCCGCCCCAGAGTGCTCTGCCACAGACTCCCAGGATGTAGCAAAAAAGTGCTGGCAAAATCCACCTACAAACACAATGTTTCCTTTGCAGTGGAAAGCAGCAGGTAGCAGGCCACTGCTGCAAGACCCCCACTCCCACCTGATGAAGAAACTTAAACCAGATTCCCAGAAGAATCAGAGAACTTGCTTCATTTCCAACCACAGATGACTTAGCAAAAACTTTCCTAAATCTTTCCTCTACAAAGACAAAGCCACTCATAAAATGTATATATTCTCCTAAGTCCCTCAAAATCCAGAAAAGGAAGAATAGGAGGAAAGAACTAATGCAATCTGAGCCTCTTGTTAACAAATCTAGAAGAATTTCTTGCAAAATGTGCCTGGTTTTGTGGTGTCTAAAGTAGGGAGCCTTTGTACTTAAGGCAGCTGTATCAGGAGAAGATGAGCTAATCTCAGTGATAACAGCAGTATGCCATTTCCCACAAGTTTTTTTCCCAAATCCCTGATTTGCTCTACTCTCATAGTGGATTAAAAAAATAAAACAAACCACCCTCAAAACTAAGATATTTCTGGCAAAGCCCCAACAGTTGAATTTGGATGGAATGAGCCAACAGATGTGATTAATGTTTCTTGTTTTGAAGTTGACCTGTGGGAACTTGGCACTTCTTTGTTTGCAGCATAGAAGAACCTTTATGGAACAGTGGAGCATCAGCAACGCAAAACCACTGATGGGGTAAATTGGCAGGAATTTGAGGGGACGATGTATTTGCCCCTGGGGCTGCCAATCTCCACAAGAGCCTGGCAGTCACAATCCTACATCCACCAGCCTGTTCTTTTAAACCCTTTGGACAATACAAAACACCTTCTCCTGAGCCCCAGAGCTGGCGTGTGGCACCTTAGCAAAAAAACCCTTCCAGGAAGGATGCTGTCTGGGCTTCTAGGAAGCCAAAATGATACCTCTCTGGGGCACAGCACAGCTCCAGTGACTGGGATCGCTTTGCTGGTGAGATTTAGACAAGTTTAATGCTGGTTACAGTCAGCTGTAAAAGAATCCCTCCTGGTTCTGCTGTTCATCTCTAGTCTGTGGGAGGGATCCTGTGAGCCCTCATCATCATAAGGAAAAACCCTGCATGTTCCCTATGCTGGGAAAACACTTTCATGGAGCCACAGAGTTTTAAACCACATTCACATGAATAGAAATAAAGCAGACTGCTTGGCAAGCCAGCAAATTTACCCTTCAAACAGAGAGGCCCTGAGTTTCTACCCCCAGGAAGCCTTTGTAGGTAGGTACAAAGCAGCCCCAGTTTCCTTGAGAGTGAAGCACCATCCCCTGAAGTCTGCTGAGAGCTGCTTTGTGGTACACTGCATTTGGGTAAGAACAGGAGTCTGGCTTCCACCAAGAGAGAAGTGAGCATAACACAAAGACAGAGCCTTGACTGACAACAGCAAAACAACCTGGAGACCCCAACTCTGTTGGAACAAGCACTAGGGACTTCAAACCATATAATGAGGCAACTTTAGCAGTATTTCCAGCACTCACAACACGTCTCTCAAAGCAGGTATGTGCTGGTAGCTAATGATAAGAAAGACTGGGGTATTTGTCCTTTCCTGCACTGGTTAGGCAACAAGTCAGTGCCTGGTATTTTTCAGCTCAGATATCATCATCAGAAATCCTGACAGCTTTTTTTTTTTTTTTTAAATGAGTATTGCTGCTTTGAGGTTGTTTTTCTGCCTGGCTTGAGCTGAGCCATGCAACCCTAAGTTTTTATGCCAGCTGGGTTTGCACGGCAGTGGGTACCACAGTCCTCCTGCCCCAGGTCCTGGCTGGCTGCAAACAGCCTCAGTGTGCACTGCAAATTGAATTTCAGCCTACATTCCTGAAGCCACCAACTCCTTAAGAGGCTCTTCTGAACATCTGTGCACAGCTGTGTGACAGCAGTGACGGAGGGCAGCTCCCCAGCTGTCAGAGCAGCCTCCCCTCCTGCCAAGGGTGCCACCAAAGGAGATACCCCAGACTGCCTGTACCTGCCCTGCTTCTGCTTTGTGTCTGGACCTGCCCTGCCTGCAAGACCTGGCAGCAGACCTGAGCTGCATTTTCATAGGCAGAGAGCAAACAGACAATCAGTTTAACAGCAATGTTGGAAAGCAGATGGAAAACTTCACAGAATCCGCCTACTGCATCCTCAGCACTGTGATTAGCTACAAAGAGGCTGCTGGGACACACAGGTAGAGACAGGATGCGGGCAGCAGTGCCCTGAGAGAGATCAGGGCAAACCCGTGGCCAGCTGTGAGTGCAAGTGTGAGGGCAAAGCAGGAGCCCAGCCAGTGTGGTGCAGCATAGCATCACTGCCTGCTCCTCCAGAGCAAAAAGACAAGCAGCTTTTTCTACTGGCACAGCACCAAGGGCAGCCAGGCAGCTTCAAGGAGTTGGCAATCAAGTAGGATGCCTTTTTCCAGACACTCCCAACAGTTCTGCCCACATAAAACCCACTCCAGAAAGGAACAGCTGGATCCCTCCCTCTGCCAAGTGCAGGTAGAGCAAGGGTTATTTCCGTCCTTTCAAATTGTTCTCAATTGTGTCTTCCTTTGCCCTCCAGCAGGAAGTTTTGGCTGCAGCAGAAATACCTTTTTCTGCATGGCTTCATGATTTCTGTACCAATCACAGACATCACATCTGAGAGGTCTGGGAAACAATCAAGGACAAGGTCAAGGCAAATTCTGCAGGGCTGAGAACGTGCTCATTCCTTTTGCTATTTAATATCAAAGAAAGATCCAACAGGATGTGCAAAACAAGCTTTCCCTCTCCAGCACCACTTGAACAAAAAAAAAAAATCCCAAGAGCATTCAAACACAGTTAGGACCCACTGCTGAAACCATATGTTTCTGGATCTGTTCTCAGATATTCTCTTGAAAGGCTGCTCACTCTTGGACTGAAAGGACATGGTCCTTATAGTCCAGCGAGGGCATACAAGCACCTCAGTCTTTCTGCCACAAACAGGAAGCCCAAGTGCCCTGTCCACCAAGCACTTCTTTCTGTGCAAAACCTGTCACACAAATGACTGATTCTACCTGTTTGTGGTATCCCTGTGCTGGATCCTACGCTAGATAGTGCCTTAAGGAGATCACATCCGTTTGTGGCAGGAAATGGCAAAAGCCAGAACTTCCACTATTTGACTACCACAGTATTCAGGTCCTTCTAGAAATTTAGAAAAGTGTGGTCTCCTATCTGGAAAGACACTGGAAAAGGCTCTGTCCTGTGAGGCTGATAGGATGGATGTTCTATCCCATCAGTGTTTCAAAATCCATGTGGAGATTACAACTCCCTGCCCTTCCCACCCAATACTCCTAACTGCCAGGAGGCCCTAAGGGATACAGAAATACTTCCAGATGTCTAGCACGGTTGTGGGATGAATCCCTGCCTCTGCTGGAAGCCAGAGAGCAGTGCATATTGCCAGAAGGTCCATGGCACAAGGAAGGTCCATACAGCTGAGGGAAATCTCTGAAGGGTCAGTTGTGACACCACTGCTGAGCAGCCCACCTCCATCCTGCTCCTTTCCCTGAGATGCTGGGTCAGAGCTCTCCCAGCAGCAGGAGCCAAAAGAAGACCAGCACCCCAGTGACAGAAGACATTTTGCCAGTGGCTCTGCACCACGTGTTCCAGTGAATTCTCAAACATGTAACAGCCCATAAAGGTGTCTTGGTGCAGATCTGCACACCTGAAGAGACCTTCTCTAAGGATGGGATGCAGTTTGAGCATGGAATGGCTGTCCCACACTGAGGCCCTTCTTCAGAGAAGCTGCTGCTGTGATGATCAGAGGACAGAAAAGGTCTTGGGGGACCTGTTGGAGGCTGGCAGGTCAGGGGCCTTCCACATCCCCTGCCCAGTGGCTCATGTTTGCATTGACCCCATCAACTCTTATCTCCATAGTCTAGATCAAAGCCCCACCAGGTCAAACCATCACCCAGTGTGGGACAGACACCAGGAAGTGTAGCCAAGGGTTGGGACAGTATCTTACAAGTACCAATACCTGTTTTGCAATGAACTCCCAAATGACTTTGGGCAAGACAAGTGAGAACACAGCCTTCTCCTCAAGTACACACCTGAAGCATGACATCTTTCAAACCTATCTGCTCACTTGTCTGGGCTGGCAGAGCCAAGAAGCAGCATGCATTTTAGGACTCCTGAGGCTGGAAAGGAAACGCTCCTTCCAAATACTAGACAGAGGCACGGACTGAGGCCATTCTCATCTCATTCCACATTACCCTGAAGGCTGAAATTCCTCCCCTCCAAGAGTTAATACTGTACCACACTCTTCCTGGCTAATATATAAGCCTAATGTTTTGGACAAGGTTTGTAAAAAGCCACACAGGGCAATTAATGGGCAACATCAAAGTGCATAACCCAATCCTCACCCAGTCTTTCATGCCTGCCTTGGGAGTTTCAGCAACATTTTTTTGCAAATATACTTGGCCTCAGTTATGAGAAGCAAGAGAAGGAGGAGGTGGAGGTTGTGACCTGCACATACTGTGTTTATGAGAACACTCCTCCACCAAAACAGCACTGGCGCTGCAAGCTTGTCCTTGAGATGTTTAGTATATGGCTTGCAGGCTATGTCCTATCCCTCCTCCCAGCAAAAAACATGCTCAGAGGCCAGAATCTCTAGTAGAGGCTCTGCAGCAGAACAATTTCGTCCTTGAGCACCATCCTCAAGAAAAAGCTTGGGATGAATCAAGCTCCTGGTTGGAAACGCTGGAACTGCAAAGCACTACGTGCAACTCACAGGAAATTAACTGCTTGTTTTCATTTCGAGTCAAAGCAACCCAGTGAATGTTGGCTCTGAATTTCTGTGGCTCTCACATCCATTTAATAATTTCCTTTCCTCTCTGCTTGCAACCTTCCTGGGCAGAACACTCCCCTGGATAGCTCAACCCTTTTGTTCCATCTCACAGCAGCCCAAATTGCAAGCTTCAGGCAAAGTACGAAAAGTACAGGCGTGTAGTTACAGCACCGCTGGAAGCCAACAGTGAGTGCCCAAGTTCCTCTGCGTTTCTGGTGCTGGTCCGAAGCGTTACTCCAAGTTTAGGCAGCGCCATCCGACTGGGACTCACCAGTCCATTTAAGGTGGGTCTGAAATCATGTCCATTTTACAGAGAAGCACCCCGATGGGCTAAAACGGCAGGAGGAGCGCTCGGGAGGCGCAGCGTTTCGCCCGCGAAGCCGGGCAGCAGAGCGGCCATCCCCCGTCCCGCCGCCCGCCCGCCCCGCTCCCCGCCCCGCACCTTGCTCGCAGGCTCCCTTGCTGCGCTGGCTGATGGCGGGCTCGCCGCGGCTCTGTGCGCGCAGGCTGGCGGCGCGGAGCTGGCAGCCGCTGCCGTAGGTGAGCCCGTCGCTGCCGCACACCGGGTAGCGGCTCTTGCAGAGGCACACGCCGGGCGGGCCGGCGGCGGGGAGCGCCGGGCCGCCCTTGGCCTTGCGGCGCTGGCGGCTCTTCACGCACTCG
>VZRF01010033.1:308052-566103 GCA_013396875.1 Vireo altiloquus
CCGCCCCGGCCCCGGTCACAGCCGCGGTCACGGTCACGGCAGCGGGGCACCGCCGCCATCCCGCGGCCGCCGGGCCCTCCGTACGCGGGCCCTCCCGCCTGTCCCGCACTCCGCTCTGGCATCGCCTCTGTCCCCTCTTCTTCTCCCAGCAGAAACGGACCTGTGGGAGCGGGTTGGCAGCCGGCTGAACACGAGCCAGCTGTGCCCAGGGGGCCAAGAGGTCAATGGCATCCTGGCCTGGGTTAGTAAGTGTGGCCAGCAGGATCAAGGGAGAGATTGTCCCCCTGTACTCGCCACCTCGAAAGCTATGTTCAGTTCTGGGCCCCTGACTACAAGAAGGACATTGAAGTGCTGGAGCATGTCCAAAGAAGGGCAACAAGGCTCGTGAAAGGTCTATCGAGAACATCTCTTACGAGGAGGGGCTGAGGGAGAAGGTTCACGGGGCACCTCATCGCTCTCTACAACTCCCTGAAAGGAGGCTGTAGTGAGGTGGGTGCTCGTCTCTTCGGCTGTGCCTGCAGTGAGAGGGTGAGAGGAAAAGGCTTTAAGCTGAGGCACAGGAGATTCAGATTAGATATTTGAAAATTTTTTTCACTGTTAGGGTGGTCAGGCATTGGAAGAGGTTGCCCTGGGAGGTGGTGGAGTCATCATTGCTTGAAAGTGTTTAAAAGGTGTCTGGATCTAGTGCTGGGTGATGATTTAGTGGTTTAGGGGTTCCAGCAGTAGTGCTGGATGGATGATTGAATTTGATGATCTTAAAGGTCTCTTCCAACCTAGATGATTCAATGATTCTTGCCAGCCACCTATGCTCAGCTCACAGCCATTGGCTGTGGGGGGCTGCAGAAGTGCAGGTGAGCCCATCAGGTTCCTGCAGGAGTGGAGGCAAGGAAGAAGAGGAGAGCTGCCTGGTTTCTCCTGTCCATACTTGAGACAATATTGTTTCCTGTTGCCTTCTTTTACCTTAGCTTGTAGCTTCTGCAGTGGAATGGCTCCTGAAGAGTCCCCTAGAGTAGGGGGCTGTTACCACCAGCAGAAACTGGGAATATTCCTCAGGCAGCACTGAGCAATGCTCAGTTTGTCTGTCCAAACTGTGCTCTGAAAGTGCCAAACCCAAAAGAATGTGGTTCTGATAAACCCCTGGGGCAGGGGCAGCGGGGCAGCACAGAGTGCTCTCTGTGCCCTTGCACTCATTCCCTGCCCTCGTGCCTGCCTGTGCCTGTGGGATCTGCTCTCCTGCAAGGCCATCCAGGCCAAGATGATGTTCAGCCTTGGTTCTGCCAGGGCCTGCACAGTGGGTGCTGCTTTGGCACTGTGGGGAGGAGAAGGACAGAGGTGGTTGATGTCCCTTGCTGTGATACTGAGGGAGGTGCCACCGTCCGGTTTGGGTTGCCAGCAGCTGAACCCTGCTGGGTGGCCTGCAGGTCACTGCGTCCCTTCCCATGAGGAGAACAGCTGGAGCTGTGACTCAGGCCAGCTAAGAGGTGCTGCAAATTCCCCATGCTCTCCAATCTGCTCTGGAGGGATTGATCCACTCACGCTTGTTCAGCTGCTGACACTGTGGGAACAGGCTCCCACTGCATGCTTCCTTGGCTCCCTGGGAGCATGGAAGACAGCATGAGACATTCCTCCATTCCTCCTGGGACCATGGTATCTGCATACACGTCCTTGGATTTCTCCATTCCTCTCACTCTGGAATTGCTCCATGCTCTTCTCCTGGGAGAAGGGCTGCCTTCATACACAAGCAGTACCCCAGGCCGGCAGGAGTTTTACACATTTTGGTTGATGCTGTGCTGCATTTTGCTTTGGTTTGGGTTTTATGGGCAATTCACTAGAGGACTGATGGAAAGGGGTGAAATGCACAGATGGACACATCTGTCAGTTCTAGCTACAAAAGCCATTTCGCACAGTTCACCTCTTTTCTCTGTCCCCTTCCAGTTGCCAGGCATCTCCCTCATAGGCCCCTAGATTCCTGTTCATCAGAGTGTCACAAGCCCAGATACTCTTGGGCAGAGAACCGCAGGGTGTTTAATTAACCTGCAGTAACTTAACAGAGCAAGCCTTTCTGACATGAAATTACTGTCAGCAGTCCACTTGGCAGGAGGAAGAAAGTACTCAGTACCTCTGAAAGGAGTACATCAACATATTTCCTTTCCTTTCTTTCCCTCGAATCTCTTCCTTTCCATGCCAGGCGGGAAGCAGTGCCCTTGCCTGTGCTTGGAGCAGTTTTTCCTCACAGGGAGGAGTCCTTAGTTCATGCTTTGGTGCAGAAGGACCTCTAGTGTCCCTTCCCAGCTCATGCTTTGGCATGACCGCTCTAGCTCGGTATTTCTTGATCTCGAGACTTTCTTACATACTGTGGAAGGAGATATGATCCGCAGAGTGTGTATAGGGAAGTGGGTGGGAGAGATAAGGCTGGGTTGCTCCTCCCTGGGCAGAAGTCAATTACTGTATGCCCCAGGCTCACCTTGCTTTGCTTCCGTGGCTCCTCCACATCCTTTTTTCTTCACCTCAGGGACCTCTGGCTGCATTTTTGTGCACCACAGGCTGCTCCATTTAAATACATTAGGTGCTCATGCTGTCTCAGTAATGAATTTTCCACTGCATTTCTGTGAACACCACTATAAATCTCTAGATTTGTGCTTCTTGAGACTTCTGTAGAGTGCCCGACCAAAATCTCTGCTTAGTATTCAGCAGTATAAAATTCTCATAAACAGATTGGCAAGGGCAATCATCAGTGGCAGCTATTAGGAATACAACAGAAGTCATCTTATGCATTTTGATCTGTTTTATCATTCACACGGGTATCCCCTTATTTAATCACCAAGATTGTCCTGTATGCATCACTCCAGTGAGACAGTGTGGGAGGTTGGGGCAGGCAGGGTGGTCTTTCCGGGGGGGAGGAAAGGCAGGGGAGATGTAGCAGAGACTTTGTGAGAATGGAAGCAGATGTCTTTTAGATGTTGATGTATTTCCAAGCGTTTCACTTGCGGTTTGACTTCCCCCAGCCAAGCAGCCCCTCTGGGTTTCTGTGGGCTCCTAGTTGGGATACAGCTGAGTAGCAGAGAAGGTATCTCGACTCTCCACAGGATGGACACGGGCGGATCACTCTCCGAAGTGAATGATAAAGGGCTCATTCTCCACATGAAGACCCCGGCATCCTTCCACCCGCCTTCTGCTTTGCCCTCTCCTTCCGCCCGGGCAGCAGCAGCTCCGCAGGCTGAGAAAGCCGGGAACCCACCGGAGCCCAGCAGCTCACGCCTTTTCACCGCAGGAGTCAGGGTTTCCCAGCTCTGGGCTCCCAGGTACCGGGAATCCCTCCCGCTGCTCCTCCCGCTGCCGCGGCCCCTGATGAGTTTCGGTTTCCATTTCCCCGGCGCTGCCCGGGCACTCCCGAGCTGTCGGCGGGCGAGGGATGGCGAAGGGACGGCGGCAGCGGGGCCGGGGGAGCGGCACGGGAGGTACGGACCGGCGGGAGCGGCGCGGTCGGGAGGACACTGGGAGACCCCCAGGAATGGGTCCGCGCGTGGGGGAGGATGGGTCGGTGGAGGTGGAACCGCTGGAGTTGCAATAATCTGCTGTGCGGCCCCTCGGGGGCAGGTAGCTTCTGCATGAGGGGCTTAAGCGTGTCCCAGTGCGCTGGACTCGGAGCGGGGGGACTGGAAGGAGGAAGAGCATGCCGGTGAATAGGCAGGGATTTTCCTGCCATTCCTGTGTGAGAAGGGTAGGCAGCGAGTCTCCAGAAGTGTTAGGTTTGCTGATGACCGCCTTTCACTCTTGGGCATCCTGGGTCTCAGACACTTGTGGTGGAGCAGAGCTACATGTGAGTAACTGAGTCACCTGGTGCCTCTGGGTCGGGAGAGCATCTGCAGCCCCTCAGCTGCAGACAAGGAGGTGCTTCTTTTCTGCTGTAAAAAGGCAATGTGTGAATTTTCCATCATTGCTTCTCCAGCATCCTGTAAAATACTTGACTTGAAGGCATCCTATCCCCAAGGCTGTGACAAGTCTGAGGTGGCCAGATACCTCAGGAAAGTGCTTTGTCTCTGTTAGACGTTCTCCACAGATGTGCAGAAGCAACAGACTGTGCTTCTGCTGCCGTTTCACTGGTTGTCTTGGGAGCTGGTGGCACAGCAGCCTAAGAGATGGAGAAAGGTCTTTCAGTGTAGAGTCATCCAGCATGAAACAAACCAGTGGGTAGGCAGGACACTGAAACCCCAAGGGGCCTGAAAAAAGAAGTCACGCACGCTTGTCTCACTTTTTCCAAGAAGCAGAAGCTCTTGCTGAAAGCCATAGCACACAGAGATCTTGGGGAGGGGGCTGAGATGGTTAAGGTGCCTGCTGCCATAGCATGACTGTCGTGTCTGTCTGTGTGTGTCCTGCAGAGCGCACGCAGTCGCAGAGGAATGAGGAGGTGCGGTACTCAAACCATGATGCAACACACTGGCTCATTCTCTTCCCCAGTGGGAAGATTTCTGAACATTGGGCTAAAGCTTCAGAAAACTGCCCCAAGACAAGGTAAGAAGCTTTCACAGGGTGGAGGTATGGATGGCAATGGTCAGAAAATGCAGCCTGCTTTTCCTTGAGGTAGCATCCGAGAGTTTGAGGCGTGTTCCTGTTGTAGAGAGGGAACTGAAACACATACAGTCCTAGTAGCCAAAACTTTATCTTTTTTTTTTAACCCAGCCAGAAGTGCACAGATTTTGAGGATGTTACCATGTTGGGATGAACATGAGACAGGTTTCTCTCAAACTTAGTAAGGATGAGTAGAACATACCAGAGCAATGTAGATGACTTGCAAACCACACATGGCTTGGGAAAACTGCAGGTGCGAGACACAAGTGTGTCCGAACCTTACCACCTTCTGATTAAGCTGTTAGAGTAACCACCATCTACAAATGGCCCAGCAGTTTGCTGTGTAACTTCCTGTTATCTTGCCCAGGGTAAGATAAAAGAATCAGGCTGAGCCTAGTTCTTTTTCCACTTCTCATGGAGCAAACCACAATCATATTAATTAGCCCTGCTTCAGCAGGCCAGCATAAGAGAAGGGTGAATCAGCTTACAGGTGACCTATATTTTTCCACATATTTCCTGCTAAAAGTGATAGGGCTTGGTGAGCGGAGGATCTTTGTCTTTTACTTTGTCTCACAGCACAGCATCTATCTATTTTGATTTTTTTTCCTTGTTTTTGTAGGCTGGTGCAAGAACTGGGAAACCGAAATATTGTTCAAATAGCTTGTGGGGACCAGCATGCCATGGCACTATCCAGAGGTAGCCTCTTTCAAGAACACTTTTCCTCCAAACAGGAGTCACGCTTGCTCTGAGAAGGCAGCGTTTGTACTACTTGTGGTAGTTGGTGACACCACTGTAGAGTAATGAGCAGTCGGGACACAAAGTGCACTGGCCATCAGTGCTGCTCCTTCCTCCCAGCACCCAGGGACCTGCACCTCCCTCTGTCTCTCTCCAGTTCCTGAGCACTGCCCCTCCACAAAGGGTGTTTTGGAGAGCAGACATGGCTGCCCCACTCGGCGGTCACTAGACCTGCTCATCCTTAAGTTGCAACACCTTTCTGGTTGGGAACTTCTTGCAAGTATGACTTAAGAGGTGGAAACACCTGGCCTTTATTTGTGCTGTGCTGAGTCACATGGGCAGCAAGCGACAGTCCCAAGGAGGTCAGAAGCAAACAGAAATCTGGCCACACATGATGGTCTTGCCTTGGAGCTAGGTCCCTGAAAAGAATACTGAGTTTTGCTCCTACTCCCAAAGTGCAAATACTCAAAGGAAACAGTGAGGCTGAGCTGTTTTCTTTTGTTCTGTGTGTGAAGGGGGTGAGCTTTTCACCTGGGGCCAGAACACTCATGGACAGCTTGGAGTGAGGAGCCAAACTACGCTTACTCTCCAACCCCAGCTGGTGGAAAGACTAAACGGCATCCCGGTTGCTCAAATTGCTGCTGGAGGAGCTCACAGCACCACCGTGTCACTCTCTGGAGCTGTGTACTCCTGGGGAAAGAACAGTTTTGGACAGCTGGGACTCGGAGACACTAAAGGTAAGGAAGAAGAGCACCAGGAGGGTGTTTTCCTGGTGAGCGAGCTCACCAAATCGAGCCTCAGTATTATCAAGCTCCTGTGGAGTAGCAATGGACAGTAAATAAAATTTTGAATAAAATACATCTGGATATGGTCTTTGTTTCCTGACTAGGAAAGGCATGCAGGAACAATGGATTTAGGAGTTGTTTTTCTATAGAGAACTTGCAATCATTTTATGTGGCTAATTGCACAGTGTGGGCACTTAAAACCTTTGAGATCTTACAGTTCTATTTCCACTCCTATCCTCTCTCTGGGAAGTCTTGTATGAAAGAAATTAATTTTATACTTTTTTATCATCTTTAATTCTCTCTAAACACAAGGTGAGAGGAGAAATAAAATCACCTCTTGTCTTCAAACTTAGAAGGCTAGAGAAGAGTTGCCCTAGCCAGACAAAACCAGAATCTAATCTGAACAAGTCCACACCCTTGAGATTCAGATATTTTGAATCAAAGTACCATTTAGCAAGCAGATGTGAAAGTATTGCATTTTGATTCCAACCAAAGTAAATGAAAATAAAGTAATATGAAAAAGACAGAATATTTTGAGAAAGAGTATATTATACTGGAGGGAAAACAACCCAAACCCAAGCTGTAATTACATCAATTGCTGTAAGAAAGGACTGAAAAGCACTTAATCCTCCTGTTTTCTAATTTTTTCTATATATGAGACCCCCCCAGTACTCTTTCAATTTAGCAGTATTATCTTCTTTCCAGACAGGGACTGCCCATCGTATGTTGGAGCCTTAGAGCACTGGAAGACTGTATTTATCTCATGTGGGGCAGATCATACTGCAGTTCTCTCCAAGGTGAGTCTGAAAAGGAAAGTCAGCATCTGAGACTTCACCTTTTGAGAAAAGATACTGCTAAAAGTCTACATGGAGAAATTGGGATGGTAATGCCTGCTTCTACCTGAGCCTGAAGGCTGTCTCCAAGAGATGTTATCTAAGCTATTGGGAAAACTGGCCGTTTCTCATATTCCTGTCACCTGCATGCAACCTTTTGCAGGAATATGGTGAAAGGAAATCCTGAGGCAGAGAGGTGCAGTTCAACTCCCAGTACTTTTTGAAAATATTTTCTTTTTTATATTATATTGGAGACTTCAGAAGATGTGAACAAAATCTAATTCACTAGGGTTTACTCATACAAGTAAAATTCTTGAGCAACAGAGAGTTATTCTCAGGAGTTAAATTGCTTTTCTCAGGAGCTAAATGATTTGGACTTTACAGCATATGGTCCAGCTTGATGCAAAGTGAACCCTCCTCATGGTTCAATCAGGGATGTTTTGAATCAACCATATAACATGTTGTGTCTTGCTGGCTCTCACTCTCAGTTGTGACCATTTGAAAGTCGTTAATAATGCAATGATCCCGTTTGTTTCTTCATTTCAAGGAGGGGCTGGTGTGCACCTTTGGAGCAGGAGGGTCTGGCCAGCTGGGTCACAACTCCACCCGGAATGAACTCCTGCCTCGTGTGGTGGCTGAGCTGTGGGGAGCAAGGGTTTCACGCGTTGCCTGTGGCAGGTGGGAAGTGCCAATGACACGTCTTCTAAGTTCAATGCCTAGGGGAATCACTGAAAAACAGGAGGGAAGGGAGTCACCAAGATGTTCAAATCCCTATATCCCAATAGGTCGGCACTGTCAGAGTATCCATCTTTCTGTGCTAACCTACAAACTAACTTGCAATTATATATATTCTGTTGTTAATGTATCTGGATCATGCTGGATGACCATTAGTTTTTTCACACTTAGGCAGAAATCTTCTCGTAATGATTGGCTTGAATAAAAAGAATCCCATCTGCTACAATTTTAATTTTTTTAATGTTTTCAAGTATAAGCCATCCTTCTGCCAGAGCCCCAGTGACACCAGAACCCTCAGCCCCTCGTGAGCAGAGGGAAAGAGCTGCAAAAACCATCCATGGTCTTTTTCTCTTTTAATAAATAAAGGATGTACTGGGTTCCAAAGGGCAAAGGACTGTCAAAAGCCTGCATCGGGAAAGCCAATGAATTCCCATCCAGATTGACTGGTGGGCTCTTATAAGAATTGAAGAGAGTGATAATTACCCAGTTTCACTTTGCCCTTCTGGAACTGGGCCAGAAAAAGTTTCCTGACAACTCACCCGGGCTTGGTATTGTGCTCAGCAGCACAGAAGCTCCACTTTTGAAAATGGAAGGGTGTGAAACAAGCAAGGTGTAACACTTTTTTGTACGTGGAACTGAGGTAAATCACAAACTTTAGAGGACAGTAAAGGAAATCTGAGTCCATATGTGTCTTTATTGCTGAATGTTTATGCAATGAAGAGTTCTAACACTTTGGTTAAATGGATTCTTTATCTGGACTGTCAGGACTTTTAAAGATAAGCTTCAGGTCTACACTATGAAAATGTATCTGTAAATTTTATTCTGTCTTGCCCAGTGGTTTTTGCCTATCATGATTTTTTTTTTCCTGAACAGACAACACACTTTGGTCTATGTCCCTTCCTTGGACAAATTCTATTTCTTTGGTTCTGGTGATGAAGGACAACTGGAAGATGAGAGGAAGCCCAATCAGTTGATACCACTTCCCATCAATTCACCAGTGAACAGTGGAAAATCCTGCCAGAGTAATGACCATTGCTTATGTATACAATCTATTTTTGTTTCTTCCATGGAGATGCTTGCTTTCTTGATTTCATGTTTACACTGAAAGGCAAACATTATGTCTCATGCTTGCTTGGCCACCCCAACAAATTCTACCAGGAATTATTCCATTTGCTGCTTGATTATCATGGGTAATGACCTCATAGAATCAAACTTTCGACAAATAACTACTATCTGAAGGGTTTTTGTGCTGTTCCAGTTTTGTGCACTTAGCTCTCTGAAGATAATGACTGTCTCTTCAAATGGAAATCTTTTTGTTTTTTCACAGAAAAGGGTGCATCAAAAAAGGGGATTAAAATTAATGCAGGAGTAAACCAAAGTTTTGCCCGTTGCAGGGAGAACAAGAAGGTATGTGCACATTTGATCATAGCTTCTCTTTTTTACCACTGTCCACATCACTGCTGGAAACATTTGAATTTTCCATCGTGCTTATTGCACTCCAATTTTGTATATGTCTACTGCAGTTTTTTCTGTGCTTACCTACAAACTAACTTGTATTGCAATTATATAGATTCTGTAGTTAATGCATCTGGATTATGCTGGATAACCATTAATTTGTTCATGCTTAGGCTGAAATCCTCTTATGATTGGATTGAAAAAAAAAAATTCCATCTGCTACAATTTTAATTTTGTGAATGTTTTCATGCATTTCACACAGAATTCGTATTTGAATGGAATCGCCACTCTGGAGGATAAAGAAGTGGATGCATGGATTTCTAAATCTAAATGTTGGAGGACTGTAAAAAAGTAAATCAGAAACTTGCTATTTGGGTTTGGTTGTTTTTTGGTTTTTTCCCGATACATGATTTTCTCTAAAAACTATTCTTCTTTGGAGGCTATTTAGGAGGACTAGGAACTGTTGTTCAAGAATTTAGCCAAGGCACAATCTTGTACCAGCAGTTCTCACCTAGATTTTGCACAGGAAAAAGAGATGTTGATAAGCAACAGAGCAGAGCAGATGTACTGCATGGCTTCTGAAGCCCGTCCTCTTCTTGCACAGAATGGTTGTAAGGTTGATGAGGAGCTGACAAGTCAAATCAGTGAAAGACCCTGCCTGCAGACCAGGGTCTTGTGCAAAAAGCCTAATCCAGAGTACCCAAACCAGTATGCTGAGCCAGCATTTAAAAATTAGTCGTCACCTCTTTTATTACCCATTTTCAAAAGCAGTACGTATATACCACTGTGGGATGCCTTACTCTTAGAGTATTTATCATGTTTTATATGGGAGGTTATTTTCTTTGGGGAACTCGGACTCCAGCTGCTGATTTTGAGCATTTCAAAAGCTTGGCTAACGTGGAACTAAATGTTTCCCTGACCACTTTTAGAACAGTTTGGATCATGTAAAAAGTGGTTGTTGGGAGGGTGAGAGAGTTCTTTCCAGATCTCACTAGGAAGGGCCTGACAGCAAATTGCTTGATAAAATAGCTGCTTCAACAAGAACAGAACCAGGAATACAGGGAGTAAGTCTAACTTCCCTTCAGTTTCTGGGAACCCAGCTTTTGTGCAGCAGTACATTGATAGCCTGATGGATTTTCCCTCCACATGCTACAAAGATCCTTTCCATAGAGGGAATCCTCTTCCCTTCCTTGCTGCCTTTTATTTTGCATAACAAACAAAAGCAGCTAATGTTCTGACCTGTCAGGAGAAGATATCTCCATCATAACACCCACCAGAGGGGAACACTGGCTGGCATGGGGCACTTGAGTAGGTTCCCTTACACGGCCTTGGAGAGCAGAGGTGGCTTTCCAAAGATCAGTAACTCCTCATCAACGATCAGTAATGTCTTCTGCAACACTGACGATGAAGTGGTGCTAAGTTTTGTGTGGTGGCAGGTGCAGACACATACACACATGTTTTGTTCTTTCAGAGTTAAAAGCCTGAAGTTGAAAGGATTGACTTTTTGTTTTTTTTTTACTATCAGGAATATGAGATTGATCTTTTCATCTGAGGCTTGCATCAATGGAAGCTTCCTGGACAAAAGGTAGCATGCACTGACTTAGACGTAACAGAATATATTGGCTGCATGTAAACTGACCAGAAAGTGTAGAAAAGATTTGTTTTATCTGAATTTGCAAGAGTCAAGTCTTTATTTTTCAAAGCTCAAGCTAATATTAAGATTTTTGTAGCCCTGGTCCTACTGAAATGTGCTAGAGAAGTTCACATTTTAGAAGATTATCCTTTTGTGGTATTTGGCAGATGATGATAATCCCTTCAGGCAATATTATAGCTCTCAAAGGATCCATAATAGCTCCTTCTGGCACTGAATGGAACTCATTTTAGGGTGAAATACAGGAGTCAACCATTAATAGTTCACAGCCACACAAGACAGAAAGGACAGGATATTAATCAGGTCACAAAACAGGCTTGTGTTGTCCATCTTCTTAGAACACATGAAATTATATCCACTGAAGCTGGGGCTGAACTTTCCAAGTATTTCTAATATTATAGTGCTTCATTATTCAGTTAGTAGAAAAACATTATTTAAGTGTTCTTTTTTTATGTTGTGATAGAGACAAACATTTCAAAACTTCCAAAGAAGTCTCAGGCGTAGACATGTCAGAAGTGAAACGTTTTTACGAGAAGATCAGTAAAAACCAAACTGTCTACCAGGAGGTAAGAATTTAATATGAGGCTGCTCACTACACAGATACTGAGGAGCTTTGGATTTGTGCATGAAACTTAGGAATTTCATGCCAACCTAATTATTTTGGCAAAACATAATTGCATATTAACCCTTCTCTCTTTTTTTTTTTCCCCTCTGAAGGTGCAAAAAGAGATTAAGAACTTACTGCCGTCATTGTCTTCCTCTCCCACCTCACCTGAAAATTTCAGGGTCTACTTGATCTTGCCTTTCCTTCTGCATCCTTCTCTGATTCTTGAGATGGCTCAAGCCATCATGAAGCTCCAGCCAGAGGGCCTGCAAACTCTTGGTAGGGTTTTGTGATGATAGAACGGAATGATTTAAATGCTTGGTCATTTTCTGCTCCAGAACAAGTGTTTTTATTGCTGATGTAATGTGTTCCAGAGCTTGAAATAATTGCTTTTGATAGACATAGAAACATGGGGACTATGCAGCAAGACACAAGCATTAAAAATGAGGTTTACTCATTTTTGTAGTGCAAGCTTAAATGGTTTTTTTGTTTGATTCATTTGATAAAAAGAGAAAAAGCAGCTTCATCCACAAATTGCAGTGATTTGTATGTTACCTATGACCTCACTAGCTGTTTTCTTTACAGAATGCCTGTGGTCAAGTCTAGAAACATCCTTTTTCAAAGAGCTGGTCATTCTGTATCAGAGGGCTTCCAAGCAATCTGTCCTGGAGTTCACAGCCAGGAAGCCAGGCCACTTCTTCTACCTGCACCCAGCTGTAACAGGGCCTCTGCAAATACTGCAGAGGCTTTACCAGGTGAGAAAGTGCTTGGATCCCAATTAGACAGGGATCAATGTAGCTTAGAGTATTTTAACACTTACCACTCGTTGAATCCTCTGGGTTTGACACTGCTTCAGGAATCTCTTTGGCTCTACACCAGGGCAGTTTTGAAGGAGTCCTGCTCAAATTGTGCCAAACTGACCCTCTGTAGAAATGAAGAGCTAGAGCATGTTACAGCCCCTGGCAGGGGAAGAATGCTTTCAGTGGTGTCAGGAGTGCATGCATTGATGCCTACAGAGCTATGGATGTGGTGTCCTCTATGTAACATGCCTATTCCCCTTTATGCTGGTGAGATCCCTCACCCCAATAAACTGCTCAGAGCATTTAAAAGACAACCTATCTGCTTGGCACATTGTGGCTGCCACAGTAATGCTCTGTGATGCTTTAAGAGCCTGCTAACCTGACAGATTCTCTGGGACAACAGCAATAGACCCTCTTTAGCTGCACACAAACAAGGAGAACAAAGGGAGCAATAATTGTGTTCTTCTGGACAACCATACTTTCTCCTGCAGAGATGTTCAAAGTTTATGAAAGTTTATGAAGAGTTCAAGCACACAGTATAAATCAGAGAGACTTTAAATTTTGTTCAGAGTTGAATATCCTTTTGGCTAAGAATGTAGAATTGGGCCTCAAAGTTTAGACTCTCAAATCTGTATTTATGCAGATAAATAAACTCAAAAATGCAGCAGGCCTACTCTTCTGTAAGTGGTTACATGGCCTGGAGCTTTACATGTTCCCTGTCCCCCTGCAAATATCTTTTCCAGGCAACAAGTAGGAACACAAATAGGGAACCACAGAGTGTTCGGCAATATGAAAGACACTACAAGGGAAACATACTTTTCCTGATGGAGTCCTGTTAAGGGATCTTAATTGGAAATGAAAATTGCTTTCCTGCTAGTTTATACTTCTCCCTGTGGAGCACTGTGCTACTTGTAGCACTTTTATCCCTTAACTTCTGTGCAGGGTCTCAGAGCCCTTTCTGAAGAAAGCCCTGTCAGTCCTGTCCTGTCACACAGACACAGCTCACTAGTTCTGCTGCTGATACATTGCACATTTCAATGCAGGTGAACTCAAGAACTGGTTTCAGAGTACGCAAAAGCAACTTCTATGTACCTGAAGTGAGAGAGATTATCAACTTATGTTCACGCTTCAATATAGCAGTAAGTATAAATCTTATCAGCAGTGCAAAACACTCTTTTTTCCTTTTATTTAAATAGTTTATATATATATATATATATATATATGGAAGTCAACTCTAGAGATTAACCCAACACATTCCAAAGACATTTCATTTTCCCTAGTCCTCCAGTGCCCTAAATTATGCAAGCCCTTTACCATCCCAGTGTTCCAGCAGCTACAACAGTGCCTTTCCTGAGATGATCCCTGGTTCTGAGAGTCGGAGCTGCCCTCCAGTATCTTAAGCAGCTCTGTTTGCTTTGAACTGGTAATTGCTGTGAAACAGCAGCATGCGGGATGGTTGCTATACTTGCTGTTACTCTGAATTTTATTATGTTTAATTACAAGAAATATTTTGAGGTGTCTTTAAGCTTTTATTTAGAAACCCTATTAAGCATTTCAAATTACTTGCATCTTAAAACAAAGCTGTGGTAATAAAAAATAATCCGTGGCATTTCTTGATGACAGAATGAAAATTAGCTACCAAATGTAGTCAGTGTCAGAGGAAGCAGTATGAAATGGAAATGTGCATAGTAGGGGTTTCTTCTGGCAAAAAAAAGTAACTTGGCTGGAATTTGTAGGGCAACTGCCTAATTCCTTCATAAGCTTTTGTTTGCTAAGGTACCAATTTTGTACCAAGCAACCAGAGTGAAGGAGGTTTGAGAAACAGTATAGAATTAAAAGCCAATTAGGATATTACCTGAAGTTGCTGCCTTTGCACACTGGAGGTGTAACACTTTGAATTAGATTATTTTTATACAAGTATTTATTTTTGGTATTACATGTGATAAACCCAGCAGTTTTTAATGTCCAGGACATTTTGGGTATCCAGGACATTTTGGTTTAGCCGAATTATGGAAGATGCTGTTAAAATCACTCTCTCTGTTTTATTCTTGAGGCACTACTAGAGACAAGTGTTTGTCTGCACAGAGAGGTTAGATGCTTCTCTCTGCTTCTCACTCATAGGAGTGTGTAGAAGCTGTTTTTAGGACATGAACCTCTGTTAGTGTAGTGTTCATGCACACAAGGGCGCCTTTCAGAGACACGGGAGTTTGCCAGGGTACAGACTGGCAGTTCAGTCTGCACCCATGGCCCTGAACTCTGGTTTCACAAGGGAAAATCAACATGTTTTTTGCTTTCTTCCTTGTCATTTCAGACAGTCCTAGAGAACCTGAGCAAGTATCCATGCATCTTTGACAGGAAAAACAAGATCCACGTTCATATTACAGAATGCAAGGCTCTGTCCGAGATCTCTACTGTAAGTGCAGCCAATTTTGTTACCCATCAGAAGAGATAAACACACTGCTAACAGACTATTACTTCAATCCTCAGATACCCTTTAGAGGCCTCCATGAAGTATGGAATTTTTTCATCAGAAGACAATGCCTTCTGCAAGACATATGGAAAAATTTAAAATCCGCCTCAAACCGAGATTTCAGGAAGATGTTAAAGGTAAGATACTAAATTGTATTACTTGTTAGCTCTAAATATCTTGCTGCAGTGTTCCCTGATTTTCAGTGTTACTGAATATTCGTAGAAGGGTCTCAGTATCCTCTGAGCATGCAACAAAAGAACTGCTCATCAAATTATTATAAAACATGTTCCATAGATGGTGGAGAGTAAAGCTGGAGGGCAGTACTCTACATTCTTATTCCAGTCAGCTTTGTTGGCATAAGTTAAATTCAAGTGGCAGTGCTATTTACTCTCAGGTTGCTTTGGGGTAATGGAATAGAATTGCTCAGTTGTCAAAGTCCAGTACTGTTGCTGCTAGACTGACTTTTGAGACTCTATACTAGTTTGCTGTACATGGAAACCGCAGTGTCTGGGGAACCAGCCTGAGGGGCCAGCAAGCAACACAGCCACAAAATGACATTTCTCTCATGGAGATGCTGTCTGAAGGGACAGAAAGGATAGTGTTGGCCAGAGAGTTGGGAATCTGATTACAATGCTGCTGTCTCCATGTGCCTTTAATCTGTGGCTGCCACAGACCTGAAGGCTGTGGCAGTTGCATTTCCTGCAGGAATCGTGATGCTGGCAAAAGCCATTAGCTGGCTGATGTGGGAACAGGACACCCACCCAGGGCAGAGTGCAGCTCAGGGACCATGTGCCCCACCTGTCACCAACACAACGTCTGGCACCAAACCTGTGCCACCAGAACTACGGACCTTGGTCCCCTATTACCCAATTCTGGTGCTCTCCAAGTGAGCTTTCTTGCCAACCAGAGCTGCCAAAGCTTTTCTTTCCCATATGCTTAGGAGATTCACGATGGCTCCCAGAGATACCTCTCCTTCCTGCTTCCTCACTACACCAGCTGACAGAGGCATTTATTTATGGAGGCAGTGAGGGTGTGCTCTGTACTCTGTCCTCTAGATTTTGAGTCTCCACCAATTTGCACAAGCTCTGACAAACAGCTGCCCTTAGCTTTAGTCAGCCTTTGGGCACACGTCTTGCGAACACCGCCTTTCACACTGTGCATCACAGCATTATTTGCCCAGGAGCAGCCTGAAAAATTTATCTCCACTGTTAGTATCCTACCCAGGGAAACTATGGTCTGCAGCATTTACAACTTAGTGCTGCATTTTTGCATTTTTCAGCAGGTAAAGGACACGAATGTGTTTTGTGTTGCAGATACAAACCATCCAAAAGCAAAACATAAAAAAACCCTCTTCATTGTAGCATTGACCTGTCCCCTTCATAGCTGTGTTCTGTTAGGAAGTTTTTCAGACAATTCTGAGAAATTGGCATGCAGCACTCTCATCGTGGCCCTAGAAAGAAAAGAGCTGCAGGTACTGTACATACAGACAGAGGTATCGTCCAAGAAAGAAATGTCTTGATTTAACTTATCTCAAGTTTTGTTATTAAACACCAGCCTGATTTATTTTAATTTTTGCTCTTCTGACAGTGAGACAAACATATTTCAGTACACATATCTGGTTAAAAAACCCCAAAGCCCTCAAAGAGAGATTCATATCATTGCATATTTTAATTTAGTTTATTCAGTCAGGGTACAGTTCTTCCTCATGAAAATGAAGGTTTTAATTAGTAACACTACAAATGCACAACACTCTTGAAGGGATAAAACAGATGGAATTAGTGTTTCTTATTACTCTTACTCTTCATCTGCATTAGCAGTAGTTAACAATGGGATGCTGTTTCATACAGCTCCAGATACTACCAGGAAAATGATGCCAGTCACTAGTGCCAGAAGAAAACACTCTCAAATGAAGTGCAGTACGCTATGAGATTAAACAAATTACGTTGATTTGGAGAAGCCCAGGGGTTAGCAAAGGCATCACACTAGTTGTGCCTGAAAAGCTTAATCCCCATCCAGGTCCACAGGTGAAAGAACACATAAACTGGTATTGTAACCGGCAGGAGGAGGCTGTAGAAACACAGGCTGTTTGTGCTGGTGCAGCCCTGGGGAAAGGCCTCGTCTACGCTGGCCGAGTAGAAGAGGCCTGCTAGGGACAGGAGGGGAACGAGCACAGTCAGCGTGGGCAGGGAGGGCAGCAGCCCTGCTCCGGCCATCAGGCCCCGGTACCGCCGTTCCCGGCGGCTCCTCAGGGCTGCTCCGGGCCCTCGGCCGGGGGCTTCTTGTGCGTCATCCTGGCAGCCTCCGGAACCATGTTGGGGATGCCGTCGATGATGGGGTACGCGATGCCCAGCTCCTCGTTAATAAGCTCGTTCGTAGTTTCTTCGTACCTAGCCAGCCAAGCCAGGGGGTAGAAACATCCAAGCAAAATACATGAGGAGCAGTGACTAACCTGGGTTCGCCCAGGGCTCGGGCGCAGCTCCCCCGCCCCGTCCTCACCTCAGCGGCCGCTTGGAGAGCGGGCACACCAGGAAGCGCAGCAGGGATGGCTCCGGTGGCTGCGGCCGCCCAGAGCTCGAGCCTGAGCCTGAGCCTGAGCCCGAGCCCGAGCCCGAGCCGTGCTCCTGCTGCCGGTGGCAGTGCCGGCCGTGCGCGGGGCCACCGATCGCCGCCCGCCGCAGCAGCAGCAGCACGGCCGGGCCGCGCAGCATGGCCGCCGCTTCCGCCGCCCACAGCCCGCCCTCAGCCCGCCCCGCGCCGCGAGTGTCTCAGGGGGCTTGGGCGTGTTGCAGGATGTAGAATGTATCAAGATTATCTTAAATCAGGATGGTTTTCGGTGTTAAGATTTTTGTACATTTTCAAGCCTAATCAGGAAGAAAGGAGACCTAGTCAGTGGAACAGGGAGCAGCCAGCATTCCCTCGCCAAGAACATCCGGGAACTAAAAAGTCTTAAGGATGCAGTAAATCAAGGTGTTGATGTATGTCTGTATATACATTGCTAACCTGGCAAAATACTCAAGGTCCACGTATCCTGTAGCTGAACCGTGTTCATTATAAAACTAAAAATCATGCCCACAGGGCAAAAAGACCCCTGCCCAGGTGAAGACCCTTCCCCCGTGGGTACGTGGAAGTTAGCTGGGGTTATGTAACTTTTTTGGAAATTACTACCCAAGCATAACAGACTTGGAAAGTTACTAACTCCGAACTTCTGTGTATAAATAATGGCTCAAAAAGTTTGGTGGGGTGTGCTTGATTTGTGGAATACCACGGAGTACCCAGGTTGGACACAACCCTGAAATAAATAATGAACGTCTTTCTCTCGGGTGTGTAATTATTGGCTTGTTGCACACCAGGTAAGGAATCTGATTTTGTGGGCAACATGGGTGTCTCTATCTATGGATGTCTTGGGCCTTGCAGGTGTATTTTGTGGGTGAGAATGGGGTGGACGATGGTGGGTTGTCCCAGGAGCTCTTCAGCATCGCAGGCAGGACCCTCTGCCAACCCGGCACTGGCGCCTTCTGCCACTTCGCCTCCAGCCTTGTGTGGTTCCCCAGACAGGTAAGGCAGCCCTGCAGGGGTGGGTGGGGGGCTCACCCATGGGAAAAGGCAGTCATGGCTTTCTGGTGTGCTTGTTCCTGACCAGGCCTCGAGCTGTGAGGATGAGGACACCTTCCTCTTGATTGGAACACTGTGTGGAATGGCCCTTTTTAACCAGCGCATGGTGCCCATCCCCTTCCCCAGGGCTCTCTATAAAAAGCTACTGGACCAAGCCCCCACCCTGGAGGACCTTGAGGAGCTGCTGCCAACTGCAGGCCGGTATGACCATGCACAGGGAGATCCCAGAGGCTGAACACAGGGCACCCGTGGCACCTACATTTGCCATAGTGAAGCTGCTAGAAGCCACAGATTTCCAAGAGGGTCCTTGTCCAGGGCATGGATGTTGCTCTCAGAGGCTGGCATTGCCAAAACAAAAAGCCAAGTCTCATGACGTAGAAGGTGTCAGATGTCTGCTCCACAAGAGCTTAAATCCACACTGTGAATATATGGTTCAAAACATTTTGGGCTGTAGTTTGGACTTGAAAGAACTAAGGACCCAATTATTAATGTTGGGTTTTTTTCTCTGATTTACTAATTACCAATTTCTACAATATTGTCTTCCACAAGTACAGTATTACAAAATGCTGCAGTTGTTCCAATTCTGAGAACTCTTGTGCAGAGTTTCCATGCACTGGGAGAGGAGATATCAGGCAGACATAGCAGGGAGAGGTGCTCCCACCACCAACATAATGCTTCTAGGCCTCTGAATCCCAGTTTTCCAGGCAAGTGCTATAAACAACCAAGAAGATGAGAAACCCATCCCAAGAGCCAGTGACTGTGTTGAGGTGGTAAATTCCTGAGGTGCTAAATTTACTGAGGTTCCTCAGTGAATTGGAACACAAGGTTGCCTGCAATACTTGGAGAGGTGCTGCACCCCAAAACAATTCTCCCAGAATTCTGGTCCACACTTAATTCTCCCTTCTGGTCCACACTTAATTCCTCACTAGATAATGTCTGGAAGCGAGGCTGTGGTCCCAAGCCCACTTGTCACTGAATTTTATGTAAAGTTGTCCACACAGGGCGTGGAGATGGATTTGCCTGGAATCCTTTTTTACTGGAGGCATTTGTGCTCAGCTCATGGCAGCAGCATAACAAAATTTTAGGGCCATATATGACAGTTCTGTGTGAGTGTAGGTGTTGTATATACTGCTTTTCAAAGTATAGTTTTCAGCAGAATTTGAAAGTGCATTGAATGGTCATTCTTCTTCTCTCTTTTTCCCCTTTTGTTTTTTGACAGGAGTCTTAGGAGAATTTTGAATGAAGACTGTGATAGCTTGGACTTGGACTTCACGGTAAGACATCCCATGTAGGTACATGGGCAAGACAGTGTTACAGTGCAAATGCCACAACTTGTCTGTAAACTCAAACTGCTATGTCAGACTCTCCAAGAAGAATGAGAGATGTAGCACGTATATATCAATCATGTCTAGATATAGCAGCTAATGTTTTCATTTATTTGCATAGATAATGGAAGGAGAAGATTCCACGGATGTTGTTGAACTTAAAAAAAATGGTGCCAACATTCCTGTCACTAAGGATAACAGGTCAGTTTTATTTCTCTATTTCTTATCCTGTTGTCTTGTTACAAGTGTATGAAATAACATGTCTGTACCCATCCCCATATACTGTTAGAAAATATTGATTTCTGTAATGTGCCATTGGTCTTGGTCCGATAGGTTGCACTCTTTCAGTTCCCGCTGTACTTGCTGCACATGTGCCAGACATTGTAAGTTTGTGCAAGCACTAGATGAGAAGGAGATTTACAGATCTGCATATATAGATGCCTGGCATTAACAGGAAAATTCCTAACAAATGAAAAAATAACCTTGAACAGTATTTTCAGGGAAATACAGATGATTTGTCTGGGAAACCCAGCTATAGGTACACCTCTCTAAGGGTTTTTTTAGAGCAAAATGTTTTCTGCTTAGTTACGCATATGGAATGTATCTTGTTCATAAAGAAGAAGGAGCAATCTATCAATAAGGCTTTGTGTCAATATTAATCTCGGTACAGAGGACAGAGAGAAATTCTGTGTCCTGAATTATGCAGATGACCTGAGGACCCGTAGGGATCCATGAAAGGGCTATTTAAGAAGCTTGTAGTACAGCATTTACATTGAGTTGATTGTACAAGTACAATGTCACTACACAAATCCCCATCACAAGTACAGAGAAGAGTGAAACTATTGATTAACATCTGTGCAAATATTTATTTCAATTTCAGGGAAATTCTTGGGCATTCAGTGGGTGTTAGGTCTACTAGGTTCCATCTTTTATAATAATCAAGAATCTGATAGGATTTCATTGGAGTGTTCACATGAAGTACAAGGAGTGTTACCAAAATGAATCCATTCTGGCCAGCATTCTCTTTTATTTGTGAAGATGCTCCCAGCTTATTCAGTGAATAACTAATTGCTGGTGACGACTGGTCTCAATGAAGACTGTGTCTGCACAGCACAGCAGGTCATATGGAATAAAGGAATAAGGCATAAAGTTCTCTATAATTCTCCTTTTAGAAAAGCACCACCAATGCTCGTTTTGTATCTGTTGCAGGAAAGAATATGTTGATTTGTATGTGAATTATATGTTCAATAAATCAGTACAGAAGCCATTTGAGGACTTTATGCAAGGGTTCTTAAGAGGCTGCCCAGCTAGAATTTGGAAGATGTTTTTTCCCAAAGAACTGCAGGTTCTTCTCCAGGGACAGACAACATTTGACTGGCATCTGCTGGAAAAGGTATTGTATACAAGCACAGTGTCCTTCTGCTCTATCTGCTAAGCATAAACCACTTCTGACTTGTTCTTTCATAGGTCATGAAGAGATGGACAGAAGCTCAAAGGGCTTTCTCTTTCTTTGATTTGTGTCGATGTTCTGTTTCTAATCTACATCAGCTACAAGAATAAAGGGGAATAAGTATCAAGCCGTAACTCAGGGATTGTCATATGAATCTTTGAAAAACAAATGAACAAGCAGATTCCAGAGGTTAATTCCAGAGGTTAAGGGGATTTGAATATCTATGAACAGGATTATAAAATTTATCAGATAAAATGTTGCTTTAAATATAAATGGAAATATTGAGGATTAACTGGCCTGTTTTATTTTTCTCTTTGGCAGAATGTGAAATACAGCCAGTATAAGGAGTTAGATCAAACCATCAGGAATTTTTGGGCCGTGTTTCACAAGCTACCAGAAGAAAAAAAGAAAATGTTTCTTGGTAATATATCAGGCATTTTAAACTTTTCATAGCCCTTCTCTTTCCCCAACAACACACATTCTAGATGGTTGCACATAAAAACTACTATAGTAGTTCCAAACCGTAGCTTTTCAACATGTTCACCCCTGCTGCTGCCACATTTTCTAGTGAAAACCACAAAGAAGTAACACAAAAGAGTTGCACAGGGACAGTTCAGATCCTCCTCACATCCCTTGAGGTTTGCCTGAGTGCATTGGACCACCTTGAAGCTTGCAGTAACTTCATCCCTTACTTTTGTGGTTGTCTTGTTGGTCAGAGGCCACAGTTTGTGTGAGAACACTGTGTTGATGTAAGCAGTTTACCTTTCTCAAAGGGTTGCAGAAGCCAGATCATCCTTTTTAAAGTCAGAAGATCAGATCTAACATGGCCTTTGTCATCCACAAAATCTAAACTATAAGGTAGACAAGGGTTTGTAATTATTATGAAAAGGTAAGGGACTTTAAATTGTATTCACATGCAAATTCAACAAAGCAAAATAATTATCTTAGGAAAATAACCATATGTTTACACTAAATTCATGATTTTCATTAACATTAATTATTTTCATGTTTTTCAGTTAACATTATTTTGTTTTGGTTTTTAATTTGCTAACTTGTTCTTGTTTATCTTATTTTCATTCCTTCAGCTTTTTTGTCAGGATCTGATCGAATCACTGGCTATGGACTGGGATGTTTTAGATTTTGCATTAAAGATCCTCAAGTACGAAATCCAGATGAGGTCTGTCCCTTTGCCAGTACCTGCAACTTCATTTTGTTCCTCCCCAGATACAGCAGTAAAAAAAAACTTGAAGAGAAGTTGCTTTATGCCATAGAGCATAACGAAGGTTTTGGCCTTGCCTAACTCTGGGATAGAAGCACTTAAAAAAAGTAAGAAAAGAAGAAACTTGTTTTTTAAGAAAACAAGGCTTTGCTTCAGATGTCATATTTTCTCTTAATAACTCCTATTTACTGTTTTCTACCTTGCCTTATTTTTACTGCACTTTATAAACACCTGAGTGTGTATATTTGCTGAGATTTTACATTGCTTATAGAATTGAGCTTAGACCAGGTACCTCATAGTTAGATTGTAAATTTAGGGAAGAAGAATCTTGTTTGGCACACTTCAGAGAAGGAAGCTGATAACCAGGAGTATTTACATATTTGTGCAGGCAGGGTCTGCACTGTTCTGGTTGTGTTAAGACAGTGAGCTCCCAGCAGCACTGGGGATAAATATATAAATGTGATTTGTACATTTATACATTAGCAAGTACACACCCAGGGTGTGCTAAGCAGTCACCCTTGCAAGGCAAAGCCGGGGTAAGGTTTTCATCTGTGTCACTTAAGGGTTCTCTTGGGGAGCCACTAACTCTCTGAATTGAAGGAGCAGTCTGTGCTCACCTGGATATGGCCTATGACTTATCTGTGACAAATTCTTAGGAGGAAAATTTGATCATTCCTAGACCTTTGAAAAAGCTATATTAATGCATTATAATAATATAAATTTTTGTTATTTAGTTGGATGACTGTCATATTTGTCATGTTTCTTTAAATCTTCTAAGGAGATGTTTCGCAATTAAATCATAAAATCTTAGGCTTGCAGAGCAGCTCTGTCTACAGAGCCCTGTGGACATGAGTCTTGCAGGGCTTGTGGAATCTCATTGTCAAAACAGTGCAGAGCACTGGCAGGACATTAACACTGTCAGACAAGATGTGTGTTTTCTGTGTATTTTGCTATGTGGAGAGAGGGAGAGAAACAACAGTCATTATTTTTCAACAGTCTTCTCTTTGGTGGGTTAAATGTGTCAGGGGACATCCATATGTAAAGAAGACTTCCACTGTGTTAAATTAACTGATGATGGATTAAATTTTCACCCCTGTGTCTGTTTTCTTCCTTGTTCTTCCTCCCTTATGCATCTGCTTATGTAGATAAGCATAGCAGGCAGTGTGTCTGTGTTCTATGTCCTCCTTGGTATGGGGGAGCTGTTCACAAGTGGAGCCAAAGGCTGATGTATTTCAAAGAGATGCATAGTATATGCTGAACAAGTCGGTCTTCCCTGTGTGATGCAGAATGACTTGTTACCTACAAAAAAAAAAAAAACAAAAAACAAAAAAACAAAAAAAAACCCACTTCCTTTTAAGTTACAATATAGTGATTAGTAAAAAAAAAACTTCAAGCATTCACCACAAGCACCAGGGCAGTATAGGAAAGCAGGTGGCATGGGTGTGTTGATGGGAAGAGGGGAAATAGGACCTCAGAGGATGGCAGCTCCCAGCTGAGGGGAGCAGGGGGACATGGCCTGCTCAGACCTAATCCCTGTCCCCCTCACCCCCTGGGACAAACAGGACATCAGAGGGGTGCTTACGTCCTCTAGGAAAGGCACCACTCTGCTGCAGGTGAATTTTTGCGGGAAGAGGGAACTGGTAGAAACCCAAGTTGTTGCCCACATCTTATGCCCAGCTGATGCTGCCACATCACCACGGATTTATGGTTTGGCATCTTAGCCTGCTGTTATTCATCAGCCTGCTCCTGGCTGTTGTTTCCCTTTTTATGGTTTTCTAAGCCTCTGGTAGGACTTAGAAATCCAGAGTGATCTTCTGTGCTGTGCAAGTGCATAAAAGATGTATTCTCTTTGGAATTCAAAATAACCCATTAGAGATTAAATGATAATAGGTTTATTTAGAGCCTGGAGGTATCTCCTTCTCGTCATGTATGATGCAACATCACATGGGAGATTAAAGCCCAGAGTCACTTTCAAGGCTATTTTTAATTCGTCCTCAAATAATCCCTGCTTTTATATATATATATATCTTCAGAGTAGTGCACTCCTCTCTGATTTTCTGAAATTAATTTGGACACTGGGTTTTGTCTACATTTTCTCAGCCAGCACCCGTTAAAAAACATGCAGGAGAATATAACAAGAGTGAACATCACATTCAGCTGTGAGTTTAAAAGGCTTCACACAGGCAGCAAAAGTACATTGAACCTGCAGCAGGGTTTTTTTTAGGCCACTCGCCTGAGCTGAGTGTCACCTGTAGAGAAATGCAAGAGCAGCCTTGGAAGTTCTCCAGGAAGCTGAAACATAACCAGTTAAAAATTGGTTTCAACAAGAGAGTCTTGGCTTTCTCACACAAATTCCAGGCTTTGCTCCATCATTTTCTTTTTTTTTTTTTTTTTTTTTTGGTTGTGTGTGTGTACCTTCCCCTCCTTGATTGCGCAACCAGAAACAGAGGAAACCGAGTGTAAAGGGAAACGCTCTATTTTGCAAAGGTCTCCGGATGATGAAATAAACAAAACAGAAACAAAACCAAACACAGAAAATATGTTTTCTTCTATCTATGCTCTTAGTTATTCTAGAAGCTGCTTGTAACACTGGTTAACTCAAAATTGTTACATCACAGGTGTAATTTTACACTGGAACAGTTCTTTTTATTCTAAACACGCATGGTCCATGCAAATACAGGTGAGTTTTTTACCTGTTCCATCACACATTGTCTGCTAAATGCACAAACACTGCAAACTGCCAGAGATGTAGCATAAGGGTCGTGAATACTTGGACTTACCATAGGGACTTCTTCCCCCCCATCCTGAGCCTTTGCAAACATCTATCTGAGGTTTGCTCCAAATATTGACTGTCATTTTGGTGGTCTGAACGGGATCCAGCTTGTGCATTGCTCTTGTGGAGCACTGTCTTTTTCTAATAGCTAGCACTAAAACCAGAAAAACAGTACTTGGGAGTTACATAATTGCTTGCTCATTGGCCTCGGTTTTTTGTTTTTTTCTTCTCTCTGTCAACGGAGACTGACTATAAGCCTTTTTTTGAGGTTGAATCTTTGTATAAAATTTATGAGTTCCTACACAAATGAGCCGGCTCGGAGACCAGAGACCACATAAAATGCAGAAGAAACAGGCTAGGAGAAAGGAACTGACTATTGTTATTAGTAAGTGATATTTCGTGCTTAACGCATTTTCAAACACTGGAAAGCTGGCTTTCCCTTGAGACCTTCATTTAGAACAGCTTAAATTCTGGAATGCGCTTAACTTCCCCCGCCGATTTCTGCTGTGTTTAGAGCGGCCACTGATCTGCTCCGCCGGCAGGGCTAAGGCTCCGCAGCCCCAGCGGGCGGGGGCCGGCTGTCCCTAGCACACCGCCTGCTCCCCGGCTCCCGCGGCATTCCAGCACCGGCGGGAAGGCCGAGCCATCGCCGGGAGCCCAGAGCCCACGCCGTGCGCTGGCCCCGGGGAAAGGAGATTCCCGGCCCTCCCTGCGCCCGCCGGGGGCCGGGCCCGCCCTGCGCATTGGCCGCGCCGCGCGTCACTCCCGGCGGCAGCGGCGGCAGCGGGGNTCAGCCCCGCGGTGGGGCTGCTGCCGGCCCCGGTACCGAGCCCGTGCGCGGGGGAGCTGGGGCTCGGGCGGCGGAGCCCCCGGCGCAGGACGCGCGTCCCCGGCCCGGGGCGGGGAGCCCGAGGCGGCCACGGGGCTGCGGCAGGAGCCGCTCGGCACTGCTGCTCCTGCTGCTGCAGCATCACCTTGCTGCGGGGTGGGCAGGGAGCTGATGTCGCTCCGGGGTCGGTCTGTGCCCGCCGGGAAGTGTCGGTCTGGGCGTGGGAAGCAGCCGCAGGAAGCCAAGGAGCCCGGGGTGTCCGGGGTGAAGGCAGGGAGGGAGAGGTGTCTTTACTGGGATTGCAAAATGGAGGTGATGGCGGGGGGGTTGTCATATTTGATTTTAGGTGTCTATTTTTATATGTTTTTTGTGGGGGCATCACCATCTGAGGGCATGCGGCTGTGCGGTGGAAATACTCTGCTGGTGCTTTAACTCATTTACTGGTACACCTTGTGTTCTCTTGCTCCTGGTTTGCGTTGGACATTGAGGTGGACTGAAACGGAGGCAAAAGAAAGGAGAAAGTGGGCTTGGAGGCTTAGTGCAGGCAGAAAGAGGCAGTAAATTCCGTCATTATTGAGCAATGCTGGTAGAAGAAACACATTTGCTATCTGAAATCTCACAAACAAGAGGGAAGGAAAAACTTGTTTATTCATGCCCTGCCAGTTGGCAGATCTCTTTGTTTAGAGAGCATTGAGCGCTGTGTGTTGTTTGTTGCAATCGTGGTATTTACTTAGCTGACTTTCCCAGAAAGGGTGCAGAGTGGAAATGGCTTTAGAATATGCGTATGTGATTGTGAGGAGAGACTCTGCACGGCATGAGAGCTTTTAAAAAGAGAGAGGAAAAGAAAAAGAAAAAGACAAAATAAAATATATCCTGTCATGATCATAAATGCATATTACTTTACCAAACCACCGGGGCTGTTTTTTCACTGAAGGATATATACTTAGTATGTCAGCAGAACCTTATTATAGCAGAGGGTGGGTCTTCCACCCACAATAGATTTCCTCAAAATATTCCTCACAGTGTGAGGTTTTCCTAGCTTTAGCTGTGCTATGTATATTCCTCACTGTTTTGATGGTGAATTATTCCTGGAATATCAGGGTCTGAGGATGTGGTCTTATATCTTCCCCCCCCCTTTTTTAAAGTATGTGGGGATTCTCTGCAAATGACTGGTTTTACTGCATTGCATCTGTTCTTATCTCTGAAACACGAATACCAAGCTGACTGTGTTGGGATTTGTGAAGAACAGGAATAGGTGATGTGGTTGGATGCTGCAGTTCTTGTGCTTTTGGCAATCCAATTTTTAAAAGGAATTGTAAACTGTAATCGCTAACCGATGCGTTTAAGAAAAACATCTCCCCTAAGGGTTTACCCTCTGAAGATAAAAGTTCAGCTTTTTAAAGGTGTATAGAGCTTGGCACTAGGAATACTGATCACTTATATAAAATTTCAGACAAGTGAATGTAAGTCATATTTAATATATACGTGTGTATGTGCAGGCACATGCCAGTTAGTGCTTGCCTACACTAGAAACTTTTTATGTAATTGTTTTAGTATGAGAAAGGTATGCAGTTTGTAGAGGTAGTTTGCAGTGTAACGTGCACTTTTATTTCCTCTGCTACTGTCAGAGAAGAGTAACTGCCTTAACCAGATTTGAAACAGCCTGTGAAATTGTCATTTAAAACCTCGTTGTGTTTCAGGACACAGCTCCTACTTCAACATATAATGTATTAAGACCTCCAGCAGCTTTTTTTAGGGGGAGAAAAAAACAGTTTTAAAGTCGTGGTTTTAAAAATGTCTTTAACATAAGTAAATTCACCACACCATTGGAAATATTTAGCTGTGCCCATACACTCAAATTGGAAATGGCTGTATTGGTTTTTGCTCTCCAGTGGAAAGTGTTGGTCTGTTCCTGTGAAACAGCTGCACAGAGATTTGTTGGCAAAATGTTTGAAAGATAGGGGTGGCATTCAATAGCGATGATTAAAAAAAACTAGTGAAAACCAGATTTTCTGTGTCTGGTATAGCGATTGTTAAATATGAGGGGCTTCACAAAACCTGGCCTCTAGCATGAATGGAGGGTTGAACTCTGAAATACCACCCTCGTGTTTGTATGGATTACTGGGAGTTCGAACTCCTCCTGTTTCAAGTAGTGTCTTTGCTGGGGGAAAAACCCATCCCTTATCAATCACATCATATTCCCTTGCCCATTAGCAGCAAATTCTTGTGTGGAATATGAACACAAGGAAAGTAATTAATGTATTTTTAGCATTTTAAAATGAAACTAGCACTAGGGAAGATGACTGTAGTCTGTAGGGAGCAGACTATTGAGGTACCCTTTTAGAAGGTATCCCAAATTAATATTTAGCTCATGTGGTATAATGTCATTGTAGTTCAAGTCGTATACTGGTGAAATCTCTTCAGCTCAGAGGCAGTATCTATTTATCCTAGCAGGGAATATGATCCTTGGATCTTCAGGATTGCTGCTTATGTTTTTGTAACAGAGCAATTTCCCAGGCTGAGAGAAGTGGCAGTCCCAGGTTTTTGCTGTTCCAGTGTTAGTTTTGAAACTATTCCCTGCTACCCTTCAGGGTGTTGCTCATACATTTTTAGTTTGGGTTTTTTTGGTGGTGTGATAGAACATGAAGTTCGCTATAAATCTAGCAGTTTAAAGCACATTTAAAGCACGTGCGCACACTTCAATTTTCTTGTGTCCCACGGCATTCCTATTCTTAGTGTAGCCAGCATAGAGGGTATCTTCCAGCAGGCTTTTGTGCTTAGGGCAGCCAAATACAGAGTGTACACTATGACTGATTGAACCAGGCACAGCCTTGTAACCTCTTGCATTTTCCTCTGGGTGCTTTGGAGCTGGCCACTGATAAGCACATGTGGGTGTGAATGAGTTGAGTTATGGTATAGAGGAGGAAGGGCTGCTCAAGATAAACGGGGGTCCTGCATTACTTTAAAGCACCTAATAAGAGATCCTAGTAAACATTTTGTGGTAAGAAATTGCACCACTGATGAAGTACTAACTGGAAAATCCAATCCTCTCCATCGGCCTTGTAGCTCAGTCCTGCCTCAGTTGAAGTGACCACAGCTGACAGGCAAAGGGTAAGAGATGAACACCCTTTGCTTAGGGCTTAGATTAGGAAAGGCTTTATTGGTAATACCTAGAGCTTGAATTAGCACCAGGTTTTGGAAACAAACCTAATGCATGTGTTTCCTGTCTGCTCAGAGTGGGAGAAGGAATCTTTGGTGCTTCAGGGGTTACCTTTTGCTTTTCTGTCTTGTGCTAAGTTAGTAAATACTGCTGCTGTAAATTGCCTTAGCTTAAAACTGGGCATGGTGTGTCATAAGACTTGATGTCTCAGATCTTTCATTTTCTAATCTTCTTTCTCCTTCCCTTAATAATAATAATAATAATAAAAAAAAGAGCTTTAACTAGTTTCCAGCAATCAGAGGAGTTCTCAATGCCTTATTAGTATAGCATGCTTATATTAACAAATAACCCAAACCTATTGCGATTAGGAGTGACAAAGGAGTATTACTAAAATCTTTCACGTGCTTCTTATGGAATGCTGTTCTCTTCCCCCAGCTTTTATTAATTAGCATCCTGTTGTCTTTATCAAGTTCACACCAAGTAATTTCTTGGACCTTTTATATTGCTATATTCTTCCCTTTCCATGTTACCGTACTCTGAAGTCCCTGACTTTCACTGAGCACAGCACAGAAGATAACACCTGACTGCTGGCAAGCTGCATCAACGTGACCTGTCCATTGCTGTCAGGGGCAGGCTGTCAATGTGCTGCTCCACGTGAACTGCTGCTTCTTGTGTAATTCTTGCTGTAGTTCAGGGGAATGTGTGTTCAGTGTGTGGCCGAAGTTGTGTGTGTGTGTACGTGCACAAATTTGGGTTGCAAGACTGTATTTGATTGAGCAAAGTACTCCTTAATCTTTGTTCATCAGAAATAACACATTTCTGCATTCAGTATACCACAAATACCTGTGTCATTCTGTTCAGGGCTTGTCTAACAACCTTGGAGGTAATTTTTAAAGATTTGTTTATAAGCGATCTCAAATATGACACTCTGAAAGTTCAGATTTGGACCTGTTACTGTAAAAGGCATTACAGTTGGTTTGGAGCATTGTTTGATATTTGGTTTTTGAAGCAGAGTAATTTTGCAGAGTAAAAGCTCGGTCTCCTGGGTTTCAGGACATTTCTGCTGCCTTGCAGATGGAAATGGCCAAGGCATGAAGGTACTGATTCAGTACCTCAGCTGAGCTGTCTCTGGTTTACTGACAGGTCACAAACCTGACAGTCATGCAGGAAATGCCTTTTCTGGTTGTTTCTACCTCCTGCTGTGAACAGCTGGATCTCTGTAGGATCACTTGTGGTGCTTCATTCACACTCGTTCCCCTGTTTCTCTTGCTCAGGAAGGATACATGACTTGCTGAAAAAAGAGAAAATGCTATGCTGGGGCTACTCGTCTTATGGACAACCTGGGATAGGTAGCAACCTCCAGGTCATCATTCCTGAACCACAGGTGTACGGATTCATCCACGATAGAAATGTCAAGGAGGTGGCATGTGGAGGAAACCACTCTGTGTTCCTGTTGGAAGATGGGGAGGTGTATACCTGTGGCTTGAACACCAAAGGTCAACTGGGGCATGACTGTGAAGGAAGCAAGCCAGGTAAGTTGCTTTTTATATGCACTTCAAACTGTCTTGAGGCTGGTGGGCTGAGAAGATTATGGAAGCTGCTTTGTGCTGGTTGCTCTAGAGCTGGAGCAGCCAGCAGAGCTGATAATCGTGTCATGTAACGCAGTAATGATGCTGAATAACACTAACTGGCTCTGGAAAGCTAAAGCTGAGCAGCATGGGTGAGGAGACAGGTCCGCTCACTTTGCTTGGGAAAAGCATCAAAACAGAGGCGAGCGCAGATGGTCTCAGGGCAGATTTTATCGGGCATTATGTTGTCTCTTTATAAAAAGGAGGAGAGGCCCATGACTCACGAGTGTTTTCTGCTTTGTCTTTCCAATTTCACTGCATCCTTATACCTACTCTTGTTCAGCTGTTGCTGGGAGTTTTCTCATTTACAGCAAAGAGTACAAGTGGATCCGTGTTGAGTATAGTTGTGGGAGAACAGGCTTGAGTTTGGCCAAGAGGGTTTGTAAATTTTGTTTCCCTCTTTCAGAATCCCTTGTCAACTTGTGCCTTCACCCCTTCATGCTTTCTTAATCTGAAAGAAGGTCATTGTAGTGTTGTGTTCCCCAGACTCAAATTGCATCTTCTCCATTGTATTCCAATGGGTAGAACCCATGAGTGCAGAACCACAGGCAGCTACTGCCAGAGTGAAGGAGTTGTTTAATTGTGAGTTGTTATTTGAAGGAACCCTGAAGCCTGTCTTCTGGACTCTTTTGAATGTTGGCCTTCTAGTTTAGCTTCCATTAATTTCTTGGTTTTGGCATGTGGTAGAGATACAGGTATTTCTGTTTCTGTAATATAATAAAAATCCTGTGCTGAGGGTAATTAGAGCAAAAATTACTCGAACTGCAGGGTGCCCTCTGTAGGGCTTGGGTCTTCTCTAGTATAACCCGTTATTGCATGATAGAGAGATAAGGTGTATGCAAAAGAGCCACAGTTCCCCATATAGTAAGTGCAAATCTGACCTGACTGACTATATTGCTCCTTTCCTCTGTCAGTGTCTTTTGTCTCTTTCTCTCAAAATATGTTGGTAGGTGGTGGATGCTGGGTGACTGGGATGCTGGGTTAGAGGAGTAGATCTTTCATCTGGCCTCTTTTGCTTTTCTTACAAGTAGTTTCTAGATAATTTCTAGACAGTTTCAGAAAGAGATGGGGAATACCAGGAGCACTTAAGTCCTCTCTGTGCACAATGACTGTTCATCTTCAGAGGACTTGTAAATTTAGGCCCTGGAATAAATTAGATGCTTGGTTAAAGCAAGCCAAGCCTAGTGAATATTCAGCTCAAACTGGTGAGAATACTTCATCCTGCAAATCACCCAGCTAGCTCAAGACTAATGTGGAGGCCCCAGAAATTCAGTACTGTTTTGAGTGCTGCAAAGATACTCTTGAGAAACATCTTTGGGCTACGCTGCTATTCTACCCATAAAATAAAGCAAGCATAAGCTGATGATGAAAATGGAGGATTCACAGCAAGTAGATCGCATCTGGAAATGGATCTTGTGAATCTTAAATGCTGAAGTGTAGACCTCTCTCAGGTTATCCTACTTTCAGCTAGGCCTCATCTGAGAGGGGGGCCAATCTGAGACTTTGTAATAGAAGTAAAAGGTTCTTTGATCCCAAGTGCCCTTCTTCTGCCCCTTAAATTAGGGTCTGTCACCAAGATGTGAAACCAAGTCCCAGTTATCCCACAGGTTTAATTTTTTCTGAAGAAAGTTCTTCAGTGCTGTTCTCTGAGGAGTCTGTGGCCATCCCTGAGAAATGATGTTTCTCTGCCAACGTAGCGTTACTGGCTGCGGCTGTAATGGGATTTCTGCTGGCTGGGGCAGGTGGGAGGGATGTGCTGTAAAGCAAGGAACAGCTGCTCTTTTTAGCTCATGGCGAGCAGTCACAGCAGCCTTTATGGTAGCAGTAAACTGGGGGAGAGCCCCATCCCACGCACTGCTCTGTGTGGGTCTGCTTTGTCTTGCAGCACTGGGAACTGAATGTCTTAGTTTTCTTTTGCAAATGGGAGCAAGAAGAATCAAGCCTTCCTCTTTCACCCCCACTTCCTCTGCATGGGATAAAGACAACCTTACGCCTTCTGTGTAGAAAGGCTTGTTGAACATCATCTTTTCTGTTTTCCATAATTGTGGGCCTGTGAATGAAGCCATGTCTGTGTGATGTGTCTGTCATAGGTGATGAAGATGCATATGTGGGACGCAGGGTCCTGAGCTGTTGGAAATGATAGAGAAGACTGTCAGGAAAAGTCTGAGGTAGAGAATGGGAGAAATGACTAGGAATTGGGAATCTTGCAGCTGCATCTCTCCAGCCTCTGCCGGACAGGGCAATGTGGGCTGAGGTCTCTTTGTTTTCCTGCCCTGTGGCTTGATCCTGCCAAGACCATGAGGGCAGCTAGAAGCGGGTGACCTCTGCCCAGCTATGGAAGCGAGCTCCATCTCCTGATGAGGGAGGCTGTGGCACAATACTGATTGTCCCCTTCAGGCAGACCCTGGGGAGCACCCCCTGGGCTTCAGAAATGCTTACCAGGGCTTACAGAGTGCCTTGGTTGTGTTTGAGACTAGCACCGAGACACGAAAATACGCAGGGGGTTTTGAATCTTCTGAAGACTGCATGACTTCATAGGGGTGGAGTGATCCCCTTCCTGTTGCCTAGGTCTGTGTCCTAAGAGGAAACTCCCTTTTATTTCTCACTATTCAATTTTGCTCGTCATTCATGCTGCTCATGAAAATGTCAAACAGTGGCACAGAGTTGTTTCAGCAATTCCTCTTGGAGGAGCCCTTCAGAGGGCACCTTTTGAAATGAAAGAAAACGAGTTAATTAAAAGTTGTGTTTATGGTCACATCTGCTGACCTTGTGGATGTAATGTGGAGAGGGGGATAGCAGCTGGCAAAGTGGTTCTTATGCCTCTCCTCTACCGGGAACAGAAATTACTGGGGGAGTGTGTGCCACTGAAAGAGTGTAAGTCAGTAGAGGTTTATTTTCTGGAAGTGCCCTTTCCTCTGGATTTTACATTGTGGTCCTAAAATTAATATTTAAGATGCCTAAGAAGTTTATCCTAACTAAAATAACGTACTTTTTTGACTAAAAGCTGACTGCTCATGAGTGTTCCAAACTCTCTCCTTTTGATAATACCTGGGTAATACCAGGTGTGCCTGTCTTGCTGTTTACCAATTCATTGTTTCTTCGACTTGTGGTGATTAGCGAGGTACTTGGAGTCCATCCTTCTTAGGGGTGGATATCTGGCTTTGTACATACTTAAATGATTGTTTTTCCTCACCTCTTTTTTTTTTCCTTTTCCTCCTGAAACATTCTGTCGTTTGTGTCTCTGCAGTCACTTGGCAGGGATGCAGAAGTGGAATGCTGTTCCAGCGTTCTCCCACCATGACCATGATTAGTAAAGCTTCTGTCTGACCTGCCCTAATTTTCACTTGTGTTTTTATGCACTTGAAGTCTCCAGAGTCTCTGACCATGTCTTAAGAGAAGTAACTTGGCAACTTTGGTAGTGACGTATGGAACCCGCTTTTTTGCAAAATTAGTTTGAGTTTGCATTGATTCCCTAAAATTTATCAGATGATAACATATATTATGCCTCTAATGGGAAGCAATAATTTTGTACTGCAGTAGTTTTAGGAAAAAAACCCAACTTCATAACTATATCTAAATTTTCCCTTTTTCAGTCCTGTAATTTCACTTGGATTGATTTTCTTCAGGTCTGCCATGATGTCTTGGCTGCCTGTGATGATTCTTAGATAAGTGTTTTATCTGAATATGCATGCTGGAGAACAAAAGACAGGCCAAGGTACCTAAGGTAAAGGCTCTTTTGGGATTTGGGTGAAATTATAGAGGAGTTGTTAGCAGTTTGTAAAGCTTTTAAAAACATGCTCGAGTCTGAGACGTGGAACTTGTTTTCTGCTCTAGACATTTGTTCTGTTCAAGTCATTTGGACTTCATTTGATTTCTGCTTGTGAGAAAACCTGGGCTTTGGTAATTAGGGTCTCAGGAGAGTTACAGAACAATGTCTCAAGCCAAATTTGCCTCAAACCTTTTGTCTGGTAAGATAGAGCAGACAAACCTATGATTTTTTTACAAATTTTCCTGTCTGGATGCAAATTTGCAGGGGAGCACTGCCTTTCTGGTGCATTGTGGAATCTATCTGCTTATAGCTGCTGATAGAAATATCAGCATAATGTTCATTCTCTTTCAAAAAGCAGGAAAAAACACCACCAAAACAAACAAACCAACCTAGGTGATCCAGATCTTCTGGATTTCTCTGAACTGAGTGGCCTTTCTTTTCAAATGTAAGCCCATTTGTCCTGAGCTTCAGCTCAGGGTTACAGCATGCTTGTTAATCATAAACCCTGGAACAGCTGAGAATTCAGATGTGCCACCTGCTTGGAAGGACAGTCTGTGTGGATCTTCCTCTTTTAGCCTCTTCCTGCTGGTTGAGAAGTCAGGCAGGAGGCCTCGGTTGCTCTGGAGGAGAGGCAGCAGGGCTTGTGTTTGTCGTGAGCAGGTTGCAAAAAGCTGTGTGTGTTCGTGTTTCAGCACCCATTGTAAGTGTTATTTGTAAAGAAAAAAAATTATATTTAAGCCGATCACCCCTTGCAGAAGTTGGGTGTGTTCATTTGTGCTTATCCCTCTTGCTCCTTTGATCGATCACAGGATCTGACCAAGCTGTTTTAGGCTACTAAGCCTTCACTGGTGGCTGCAGTGGATTTGCCTTATGGGGTGTCCATTTCAGTGGAATTGATGCCATTTGGGCTTCAGAATGATTTTAAAATTAATTTAGAAACAACAGGTATTCTGTTGAATGAGAAGTGAAGGAAGAGCTTTCCCTTAGATATCTTAAATATGCCTGCGTTGTGTTGAATTGGCTGAGGGACTTGAATATGCCAGATATTTATAGTGGGAGTTGTTTTAAAATTTGTGTAGTCTTGATCATGAGAACTGGCTTGTTCCAGTATTTTCTGAGACCACAGGACTAGGAGAGCCTGAACAAATAAAAATCTGATTTCTTGACAGTAAAGAAATCTAGTCAGCACCTAAAATGGCGTTCTAAGGTGTTCTTAGATGCAACTCTGAAGCCTTGTCTCAACACACATGCATTATTAGAACCACCAGATTTCTCTCTTGATTTCATTTTGCTGAGAGGTAAAAACAAGGAAGAGCCCAGGGAAGCAATATACTGGGTTTTTGCAATCAGTCTGATCTGTTTTTACAGAGGATGTGAGGGGACAGTTTTAATACTTCTTTACCTCAAAAGGCAGAGCTGCAGTAAGAATGACCAACTTTTTGCCTTCTGACTGGGGATTTGTGGGGCAATTTGGCAACCTAATCTTGAGTTTTATCTCTGTCATATTTGTTACTCATCATTCCTGTGTCATGTGTACTCTTCAGAGGCTTTCTGAAGGTGCAGCTGAAATAAAAGCCTGCAAATGAAATGAAGGCTGTCTGCCTGCCTGGCTTGGAAGGAGGATGAAACCTTGGCACGGTGTGTGGCACTAATGACAGACTCCTTTCCTGCAACCATGCTGAAGCTGGAAGATGTGTGCAGGATAAAATGGGTGGGTGAGGTAAGGGGAGAGGGCAGGGAAGAAGCTGGAGGTGATAGACGCTAGTTTTCTGAATGCCCCAACCTTTTTGTAGTCAGAAAAGTTATCTATGCTGGACGAAAGTGATGACTTCAGTAAACTGAGTAAGTATGGCTGAGAGTCACAGCTTCTAGGAGAGATTTTAGTAGTTTGGTGGCTGTTGATTTTGAGTTTGACTGAATTATCTTCAGACAGCCTGATACACTTCCTTAAACTGTGTTGGAAATAAGACTTTATCTCAAAGATCTCTGTGAAACTTCTTGTCAGAAATCAAGTATTTTTGGTATTTGAAAAGAGCTGTGAAGACATGCTCTCTCCAACACCTGACCTACCTTTTAAACAGCTGCCTGCCTATAAAAACTCACTAAAAATGAATGTACAGATGCTCCTATCTTCTTTTCTCAGAATGCCTAGTAGATAAAATTAATATTTTTTTTTTAATGTTTAATAGGACCGCATTCCTTACCTCCCTTTTTCCAGTCACCATGCTTGTTTGCAGTCACATATTTTCAAGCAATATTTGTGAAGCTGATGGGAATGCCCTTGAAAGCAAGAGCAGGGGTGCTGTACTGAGTCTGCACTGTGCAGGTGTGGCTTTTCAGAAATGCGTGGCTTTGTCTTGCTCCCGTGCAAACCACTGCAGGATTGAAGTAAATGGGAACAGGGTGAGGAGCAAATCAAGTGCTTCTGAAAATCGTATTACTTCATCAAAGCCTGGGGCTGCCACGAGTGAGAGTCTCAAGTGTCATGGCTTTGCAGTGTGTAGTACCAGCCCATCAAATCCAGCATCTATGCACCCATTTCCCTAATTCCCCCCTATACTTCTGGTGTGTCCTACCTCAGTATGTCATGCCAAGGTTTAGTGCATCCTGCCCACCTTGGACTTCCTACCTCGGAGTTGTGGGATTTGCTGGGGTGTACATGGTGGATCTTGGGGGTTTCCCAGTAGTCATGGACCAGCCACAGCTTCTGTGCTACCTGCCAGTGGCCAGCAAGCCTGGCTGAATCACCACCTTTACAGCTCTTTGCTGTAGCCTGAAGAGGAAAACAGGCTTGCTCTGGGTTTTCTGAACGTATGTTTTCCCTGTGTTTCTTTAGCAACTCATGGTGTTTTATTTCTTTGAAAGAACTATCCTTACTAGTTTACCTCCAGGGTCTGAAGGTGGGTTCTTCCCTCTGCCGGCTGATGCTTGCCAGACTGAAGCCCTCTGTGCCTGAGCAGTCCTTTCCAAGAGCCTGCTCCAGCTGTCTGTGCCCATGCCAGTCTGCATCTATGGCTCCTCAGAGAGGCTGTGTCCTTGAGACAAAAGGCAGTGAAGTGGGGAAGGGTTTCTATGGCTGTGCCTGAGGAAGGGCTTTCCTTTCTCAGGGTAGGTGTCTGCTCACAGCTGTGAGGGGGAGTAGCTGGCAAAACATATGTGAAGTGACACCCTGGGATGTCACAGTGGCCTCTCACTTCTTGCTCTTGCATTCCTGCTTTGACATGACCAGAAACAGCTTTATAAAGTGAAGGCAGTGTTAATAACTGAGCCAGCCTCTCTCAGATTTAAGACTGTAAGTAGCCATGTTAAATAAATGAATGAGCAGTACCATATGTGTCATGCAGGTAAACCATCATCTTGGTAAGAATCACTAGTGTCTCTGGGTGAAAGGGAACTGCAGAATTGTTTGTTAGTTGGAACTTCTCAGCCCTGACCTGTGGACCGTGTTCCCACCACTGTGATCAACAGTGTTCTGGGGGAGTGCTTTGGTCTGTCCTCTGTCCTTTACTGTCTTCCCCCCACACTAATTTTTCATTCAGTGAGTCCATTCTCTGTTTACATTTCATTCTTTTTAACCAAATTATCTGAGTCTTATCAGCTGTTGTCAGTCTCTCTGATTAGGCTTCTCTTTATACTGCTCTGCTTTCTGCTGCAAGCATAGTGCCAGTCACGGAGCTCAGGAATGGAAGACCTCAAGATTTGCAAACTGGACTTGTAAAACCGAGACTCCTTGATGGATATAGTAAACTTAAGCTGTTGAAAGTCAGAGGAGGTTGCATTTTGATGTTAGCCAAAGTTTTTGTGCTATGCTATTAGAGGTTTGAGCATAAGGGTGAGAGCAGCAGGCAGAAAGCGAGGGTAGCTGTCATACAGTGGGGATGTGGTCTCCCCATGGGGTTTGCTCTTGTAGTCCGGTGCTGTGCAGGTGCAGAGCACAGTGTTTCTCACACCCTTGTGTGCAATGGTGTCGTGTAATCTGAGCACAAGATGGAACAAGCATGTAATACCTTTGCAGAGACACCCTGTGAGGAGCAGGAAGGTGAAATCCTGGAGCTGGTGTCAGGCAGGGCAGTTCCAGCTGTCTACGTGTTGTGTGTCTCATCTGCCTGGCCATGCCAGAGACTGTAGAGTCACCAAGGTGTGTTCTTGAAACTGTCCAACAGCCCCAGCCTCCTCCCTGGCACCTTCCTCTGGTTTTACTGCTGACAAACCACAGCCTGCAGAGGTGGGGTGAGTGAAACCACAGGAGCAGTTTTAGCTGACTGGGTTAGATTACATTTTCAAAAAGTACATGACAGCTTTGCAAAGTCTGTATTTAGTTTAAGTGGTTTATAAAGTCTGATTTCTTCATCCTGGTCCAGAACTCCAGATATTGCTTGTGACAGCTAGGAGTGTGGTATGGCTAGGTGGTCAGAGCTGAAAGTGGGCAGAAGGAAATCAGAGGGTCCTTCTTGGGAGCTTTAAGGGAGAGAAGAAGGGACAAAAGGCCTTGGCAAACAACATGGTTTCCCCCTCCCCAATTACCAGTTTCCAAGTGGAAACACTCACACTTCCACTGGGGATGATGTTTTCTGGAAAAGTTGGTGAGTGTACTTGTGCTGCTACTGGTTAAATGCTGGTATTTTACTGGTAATGCTGTTAAAAACATTGAATAGCTAAGACATTGAAGTTATTCTGACAAAAAAAATGAGGAGGAATCTTTATAAGGGCAGGGAGATATCTTGGGCATACTTCTCTCTAGGTGCACTCTCAGTTGCAAGCATTTTGGTTGTTACACTTTGGTTTTCTCTTTGTCCAGTTTCATTAAAACACTCAGACGTGTTTTACTGTTCAGCTGACTTCAATAGGGCTGAAATCATAGAGCTCATCACAGCCTAGAAATAGAGCCAGGGTATCCATATGCAGAAACATCTCTCAGATATGCCACTGGAGACTGGGGAATCAGCAGTCAGCTGAAGTTTACTACTTAATGCGTAAAAATCTTGTCAGAGCGTTTGGTGGATCCCCTGTTGCTTACTTGCTTTTTGTACAGTGGCTTAATAAAATGGTGGTGACTGATAGGTTTGGGCCATAGTGTTTTTCTGATTTTCTTGTGGTGCTTGTTGAAGACAGTAGCAGATTTTCATGGAGTTTTTGGCTGTTGAATCAGGCTTACCTAAGTGCTAGTGCTGCTAGTGTCACCTTGCTAGATGGTTTAATGTGTTGGTGCAATTAATCTCCAAAAGGAGATGCTCTTATAAGAATTTAAGAACCCTGCTCCTTTTCTTTGAGAATTAAGGCTTTTCAATACTCAGAGAATAGAAAGATTGTACAGGTGAAATTTACGTCACTGTTGGCGTCTGATTAAATATATTCAGCTGCCTTGTGCATTGAAACATTGTATCTCACACTTGTGATTTTTAGATCTGTTGTGCACTGCTCACACATCCTCGATGTGCATGTGCACTATATTAACAAACATGACAAAGCAATGAAATTGGCTCATCTGTCCTCAGACTTGCACGCTGCTAGCATTTCACCCAGAGGAATTTCTTACCTTACCTTACCTCACCTGTTTCTCTCTTCCCTGTGTTTCTACCACCATCTCTTATCTGGGCAAGCTACTAAGACACCTATTTTTGAGAATCTGTGAGCACTTTCCTTGCAGACAGCAACTGAGACGAGCAAATGCTCTCAGTTGCTTATTGTTAGGCTGGGGAGGTAATGAAGAGTTTTGGCCAGGTGTCCAAGCAGACTGAAATCACTTGAAACTCCTCCAAGACTCAGCTTCTTCTGACCAGCAATGCAGATTTTGCCACTGAAGATATAACCTCAGGACTGATGGTTTCTCTGTAGTTTCCAGGCAGTAGAAGCCATCTGGTTCTGTTCCCATGCATCCTGGTACACATATGGCTGAAGGATTTTGCCATGTCCTCTAGCAAAAGCCAGTCTTGTGAGCAGCTGGAAACTATACATAGAAAGGGTGTACCAACTCTCTGATAAAATTACTAGGAGAAGGAAAGCTAATTAATCATTCATTGCCTGTGAATTCTAATTAGAGCAGTATAAGCGAGTGCTTTGTGCTTCTAGCAGTTGCAGACACTGAAGATCCTGTCTAGTTTTGCAAAGATGTAGGAGCCAGGCATAGGTCCTGTTTTATAAACAGGGAAGCTCTGGACCGATGGTGTCAGGACTGATGGCCTATCAGGGGTTTTTGTTCTTGGCCCAGCTTTACTGCCATTCCCAAACCTTGAAGCTAAATGACTATCAGAAAGCTGAGTTGTAGAAACATACACCACTTATCCTCAACTTTTGCTGGATTGTCCTTGCAAACCAAGAAAACACAAGAGCATTCCTGGGAAACAGGCCTGCCACCATTCACAGATGGGCTGTCCTGAAGGCATCTTTCCTCAGTCTTTGCTCCAGTGCATTTAAGATCTAACAGGGTTAAAACAACCAAAAAATATCAAACCTTGATATGACTATTTGTGTTGAAATCCATGAGTTAAAGTGAACAGAAGAGAGAAATCAGAGTTGGAACTCCACCAGATGTGAAGAACTAATAAATGACTTCTAAGCATTGATGCTGTTTTGACACAGCTGACAGCTTCAGGAAGAAAAGATTATGTCAGTGTCTACTTCTTGGAACTTGTGAGTTTTTGTTTGTTTTTTGAAAGTTTTATGAGGTGTTGAAACACTGTATTGCATAACTGCTTCAACCCTTCCCTGTTGCTTTCAGGGTTTTGTTCTGCTTAGCTTTGTAGATTAATTGTGCCTGTTAAGCTCCTCTTGACTGGTTTTATTCTCAATTACACAAGACGCAATACTAAGTATAAACTTCACCTTTTGTACCCTTCATCTCAGCGCAGTGATACATCTTTTCTGAGGAGTGAATAATGATGTTGTGATGCTTTGGAAGTTAAAACAAATGTATACCAACCACTAAAACAACTAATATTTTGATGTGAGGAAGGGATGTGAGGTCAACAAATAAATAGTTGTCAGATAGATGTTTTTGATATCCCATATAAGCTGGGAGATGGTACATTCAGTGACTTGGCAAGCCTGGCAATGAACTGGGACCCTTGTTGGACTGCTTGGGCAGCCTTTGATCCCAGGGGAAGGCTGGCTTTTTTCCATCTCTGTAAAGAAATGTGTGTGTGTGAAATTTAAACTGTTTGGCATTTGCATTTCTTCATGACTTTTTAGTCAAACTGCTATTGACAGGGTCTTAGGAATGTATTGTGGTGAGATGGATGCCCCTTTAGGTGCATACATGCACCTTTCTAAAGGCAAAGAGCTTCAGCTTCAAGACAGGCTTGGCTTTTTTCTGTCTGCGGTTATCCATCGAGTCCAGGTGAGACTGTACTCTGTTCCATTGGTGAGCAGTGCAGTCACTGAAGGCTTTCAGTGACACAGGGCAGCCTTTCAAAACAAGTTGGTATTTATTAGTCTCTTGGGATGGCACGTAGAGCAAGGTCACATTTGTGTTGCCAAATTAAACTGAAGATGGAGCCAGTGGGGACTGAAACAACCCTGGATTTCTAAACCTATTGGATGTCCTCTCTGTGTCCCAGTGTGTGAAGTCCTTGCCACAGCCACATACTTCAGGGGACTCTTTCTTTTTCTATTTGCAGTACTACTGTGGTCAGAGTCCTGCCTCCTCCAGCTCCTGATGCTAATCTTTGGACACTGGAGTCTTCTGTCACCTCCCCAAGGTGCTCCAGGGGTCAGCTCCTGGTAGTCCTTCTGCAGCAAATAAGACTTACTGTGGCAAATACTGCTTTCCCAGGGGAGTGTTTTACATGCCTGCAGGTAGCAAAACAGTCTCTGCTACAGGTGCCCCAGCATCCCGTGTTGTCCAAGTTTGGTGTTTGTTGGACACATGATGTCCCCTGGAGTGTTTGGCAGTGTGCAGGGAGCAGCTTTGGAAGCAGGGCCGGCTGGTGACTGTGTGCCCACTTTCAAGAGCTCAGGTGGTCTGAGTAACAGCCAAATCTCAGTGCACCCTTCCAGCAAGGGTGAAGTGGTGAAATGATGGATTCATAAATCAAAGGGTTTTCCTTGGAGAAGTGGATGGCTTTGTCCTCCTCTCCTTTTGATGGCATGATGCTCTCCAGCAGCAGCTTTAGTTCTGGTCCTTCAGGTCCCAGTACAGAAACACAGCTGTCTGAACTTAGGTGGTGTGTCAGGCACAGCACAGCAGGTGATGTTTGTCTTGCTGGATGTCTGAGAGGAAGAGACCAGAGCATCATGTGCTGCTGAGATACCTTGTCTGCTGTTTGTCATTGACCTTGATCAGCCCTTACAGCTGCTGGTTGTTTAGAGCTCTCAGATAAAAATAGGCTCCCTCATTCATATATGTAAATGAATATAAACCAGACCGCCAAGCAGTGCTATAGTTGGGTGCTTGTGGGCCCAAGTGGGAAGCTGTGTGTCTAAATTGAGTTACCACCCTCAAACCTGGCTGTGTCTCTGCATGGGATTGGCAGTGGGACTTGGTGGAATCGATGCTGCTGGAAAGAGCTGCAGGACCAAGGGTGTTACTGGATTGCAGGGCTAAAGGATGGTTGGATAACAGGCAGGTCTCAAGCCCTCCTAGATGTTTGCGTGCTTGTTACTTGTAAACTGCACCTCTGTTGCCATTAATTATTTTGAGTGAAATGAGGCACGTGTTCATGTGGCATTTTCCTCAGCTAGAATACGTATTTAAACAGTTGTCGTCTTTTTCTTCAATAACATCCATTACGGATTTTTCTCCTCATTTTCTCATTCCCAGGCTTAGAAGACAAGCCCTCTTAGGGGTACTCTTCTTTTACACTCATTTAAGACATGGAGATTAATTGGTAAGGATGTTTTGGTGCTAAGTGTGTTAATGATTTCTGGATGCCTGTGATGTGGGATTCATTTTCACAGAATGACTCTTTCCTCTCATGTCACAGGCAAGTGGGACTTCACTAATACTGATCACTACCTTGTAGCTTACAGGGTGAAATCTTTCTTCATCCACCTGGAACACTTGTATTTGTTCAGGGAAGAAAAAAGAAAAGCAACTTTGCCTCTCTCTGCAGGGAGCTTTGTCATCAGTTGTGTGGTATTTCCACCGTTTTATTGCAAAACAAGAATTTTTTTCATGCCCATTTGTGAAAATTGTGTAATGTGTAAGATTTGGTTATAGATATTTTTAGAGTAGTTGTCAAACCTGCCTCAGTGTTCTAATGTGATGTAATGATGAAAAGTCAATTGTAGATTATCTTCCCGAGGACTTGAGTGGTGAATTTTTAAATATTTTTATTCCTTCATCTCATTTTACTTCCTTTATATGGGACTTCTTTTATGAGTGTTTGACTGTGGTAGTAATAAGTTGATAGGTTCAAACTTGTTCCAAGTTTAGCATAGACAATGTTGTAACACACATCAAGCAATAAATCAAGGTGTTGTGGATGATATCCAGCTTTGTGACTCATCTTCGTTGGATATGAGAGCTGTGGAAGGTCAAATATTTTGCAGGGTCTGCTATCTTCTTAGTGTTGGATGATCCCTGAATCAAAACTGAGTGGGGAAACCTCAGATCTGGGATATCTGTTCCCAAATAACGTGATAGGTTTTCCTGTGTCTCTGAGGCTGCCTGTGTGTAGTCTGTCATTGTGCCTGAAGCATTTATACCTGCCTGCCTTCTGTTATATTCAGACCGGAAGAGCTCAGCAGTGACACGTTTTTAGTAAACCTGGTGCTTTTTCTCCTGTAAGAAGTGTTTTAAAACTAAACTGGGGACCCGCACACTCACCTGAATGGCTTTGTGTGTGGATTTGCCCGTCCCTGGTGTCCCTGTGTCGCTGTGAGATGAATGCTGTGGCCAGAGACGTTTTCCCTCTGTTTCCCTCAGAGCAAATCGGGGCGCTGGCCGGGCAGCACATCGTGCACGTGGCCTGTGGGGAGTCGCACAGCGTGGCCCTCAGTGACCAGGGCCAGCTCTTCTCCTGGGGTGCTGGCAGCGATGGACAGCTGGGCCTCACCACTATAGAGGATGCAGTGACAGTACCCAGGTAAGCTTTCCTCAGGGAAGCTCCTTGGAGGTGATGCGTTGAGGCCTGCTCACCTTGGGAGGGTCCCTTTCTCTCAGTGTGGCAGGAATAGAGCCTTTCTCGTGTTGGGATGAAGGTGATTCCTTTACCACTGCTATTACCACTGCTATTTACTTTTAACACTGCACGTCCTCAGGAGGTTTGGGCAGGACAGACCTTCTGCCCACAGATGGTTGAGGTGTGGAAAAGAAAACTGGAGAAAACTTAGCTCCCTCCGTGAAAAATGCCAGTGTTTTGTACAGAAAAAGGAGGTGCATGAGGGAGGAGTCAAAACTAAAAATGCTGTTTGTACTTCATGGTGTTTTATCCTGCTGTGTTAACAACAGATGCAGTCTGTCCTTTGGTCTGGCACGGCAGATCCAGTGCAGAGAAGAAGTTTGGGACGTCTCTCTGGGATGGCTGTTGTTGTCAAAACAGTATTTAAAGGAAGAGTTTCAATTACAAAAGATTATTGTTTGAGCTGAAGGGCTCTGTGGGAAGACAGTCCTTAACTTGCATGTGGCTCTGATAAAACAGAGAGAGACAGGCTCGCATAGCAATGTGATAGTGCCATTTTAAAAATAACATTTTTGTGGAATAACTCTAACCTTTGACATGCTATTCTCTGTACAAAGCACTGAAGAGGGTTTGGTGCTGTAACTCATTGGAAGTGCTAAGCCCATAACAGCATGAAAAATGTCAGTGCCTGAAAAAGAATAGTGAGAGAGACACCAAGAACCAGCTATTTTCACCATTTCCAGATGGTTGGATTCAGTGTTATAGCAGGAAATGTAGTTGAATTACTAGTCAAATGTCTAAAGGTCTCCACAGATTTGCATCTATTATGTATGGATCTTTATTGCCTTCAAGACACTGTTCCTCAGTCTCAGAATTGTAGATTGTGCATATATGTAACAAATATCTGAGTGGAAATTGTAATTTTTATCTAAGGTGATGCTGTATTTGTGGACACTTATTCTAAAATAGTGTTGTCATCCGTAGGTTGATAAAGAAATTGAACCAACAGACGATACTGCAGGTTTCCTGTGGAAATTGGCATTGCCTGGCTCTGGCAGCAGGTACTGTAACATTTGTTATTAATTATCAAAATTTGTGCTGTTGTTTTGCACTGTGTCCAAGACTGCATATTTCTGCATAATAAATCAAGGACATTCCATGTCCTCACTGCTTTCGGGCCAAATGGGGTGCTATAAAATGGATCAGGTACCATGGATATTGACAAAGAGCTTTGCCAACACTGTGAAGAAAGAAAACATTACAGACCACCCACTGTTTGACTGGTGAATGATGGCAGGAACGCTTGAAAGCTTTCCATCTTGATTTAGAAAAATGTGTGTAATTAATTTCTTTGTGTTGAAATTTTCCTTGGCTGTTACTTTTCTGTGTGAAACATGTGGGCTCTTTTTTGTTGCACTGTTTGTTACAGCAGTTGTATTTTGCACTTAGTTGCTTGTGTGTTTTTTTGCCTGATGGCTTCAGGCTTTGCTTTTTTTTTTAGCAAAGAATGTCTTTCTTGATTTCACTTTTTTTTCTTTTCGTCATGAGGTTTGGGTGGGAACGAAGCCTTCATAACTGTTTCTTTTTAATTTTGGCAAACTTGCTTTTCTGTTGTCTAGCCTTCACTCACCATTCTCTTTCTTTCCTTGTTTCAGATGGCCAGTTCTTCACATGGGGGCAGAACAGCTATGGTCAGCTGGGCTTGGGTAAAGAATGTCCCTCCCAAGCCAGTCCACAGCGTGTCAAGTCTCTTGATGGGATCCCTTTGGCTCAGGTTGCTGCAGGCGGAGCCCACAGTTTTGCCCTTTCTCTCTCAGGAGCTGTGTTTGGCTGGGGGAAGAACAGCTCAGGACAGCTGGGACTGAGTGATGAACGAGGTATGAAAATTATGCTCCTAGGTGAAAGATGGGCAGACTCCTTTGGCCTCCCATTACATTGGCAGTGTATTTTTACTGAATGGGTATATAACTCAGCAGTTCCTCCTGGGACAAGATGGCAGAGAAACACTCCCTGTCTCTACAGGCTTTTCATGCTTAGTAAAAACAGAAACAACCCCTTGTGGATGTTAAATTAAGTGACGAGGGTCAAAAAAAGAATGGTCTTTCAAGTGTGAATGTGAACATGCAAATATCAAAGAAAGTGCTCATAATCTTTCTTTCTCTTCTCAAAAATACTTTGTCCGTATTTTGTTTGAAGTTGGTTGGAGCAAAGGCTTTCACTGCAGAACAGCAGGCTGAACCCATCTCCTCATTTCCCAACATGATTTTGACTGGTGAACATCTATGTGCTACAAAATGATTTCAACACAGAATATCCCAGTATTGTAAAATGTTTTCTAGTTTATTTGTTGCAGTTTACCAGACATATAGGGTCAATGGTAGTTTTCTCAGGTGCTAGGCTGAAAAGCCCAGATCTCCTCTGCTTGTTGTTCACACACTCTTTTAACTTTTTGGAATAAAACAAGTGAATGGAACATTTTCTTTGGAGCTTCAAATCAACCCCTGTATTGTTTTCTTCATAATTCCTGAGCAGCTTTAAATATCTAGGCAAGTTACTGAGTGCAGATGTGATACCTGCCGTGCACCTAAATACTTTGTACTGTCTGTAAAGTAGAGCTGAGCTAATAGAAGAGCAGCAGTGTCCTTTCCATGTAGATTGGCAGATAAATGCTTCTAATTAAAGCTGCAATTTACATGTGAAAGGCTTACTTTGACACGGGGCTAATCTTAAATGAACAGAATAGGCATCAACTTGTGGGGTGGTGCTGGCCCAGGTTCATATTCTGCTTCCCCCTCAGTGCCTGGTGTTGTAGTAAATATGTGGTGTTTATGGTAAGTGAATCACGGTAAGACAGTGTGAATTAGACTTGTCAAACACAAACAGCAAGGTCTGCAAACATGGGTATTCTGCAGCGCTGTTATCATTAACAATTATGCTGTAGAGAGGAGAAGTGTCATTCCTGTCAAAAGAAAGATCAGAGTGCTAAAATACTGAAAAAAAGTAAATCAAGAATATGCTCTCAATTCTAAACTTGGGAAACTGTGACCATGTTTCTTTCACTACCCAGTAAAAAAGCACCTTACAAATCCTTAGGTGAGAATCTTAAGAAATGGGCAACTTCTATAGGTAGGTACATGATTTTTTGTTGGTATGAAATAAGCAGGTGCTCCCCTTAATATCTAACTGTTTTGAGATACCTACTGCTCCTTGAAGTGCTTAGCTTTTATTTTTACTCTATTCATCCCTGAGAGACAGACTTTAAATGATTAAGAGTGGCAGAGTGAAGGAGAAAAGCATCACTTAATGGTTGGTAGTGATTAGCCTTTGCAAGTAGGAGGATCTTTTGCTTAAAGGATGACAACAGAAGGAAAGCTGAGTATTTAAATACACATTGGGATTCAGCTTACCATGTGTCTTGCACAAGTGTCTCCCACGTGTCAGGGTTGTTCTATATGGAAGAGGTCTAAGCAAGGTTTTGGAAACAAATATTTGCAGTCATCCCTGAGGAGTCTGAAATGGAGCATGAAGCTGAGTGGGTGTATCTAGGCTGCACTCACCATATTTCCCAAACAGCAAGTGCATGTTGAATTTATACAAAGTAATCAACATTTGCATTCTTGCTCTAGACAATTCTGTTTGAGTCAGTCGAGTCTTCTAAGAATTCAAAGGGAAAAGTGGCAGTGAAGTACTCAAGGACACATGGGGTTTTTTTCACCACAGTTGTTAAAGTTTCCCCTCGTGCTCATAGACCACGTCTGAAAATCAGACTGCCAGTGCTTTTCTTGGACGTGCAGGTTTGTGTTTATGAAACAGCTGCTTTATTTCGTTTGTCTTCATTGCAGACCGAGAGTCCCCTTGTCACGTGAAGCTGTTGCGGTCTCAGAAGGTTGTTTACATCAGCTGTGGGGAGGAACACACAGCAGTCCTGACAAAGGTAAAGATGCAGACCTGGGAACCCTGGCCACTGTCTCACCTGCCTGATGGTTTCACGGTACATTCCTGGGTAATCACAGAAAAACAGATTGACTCACTGTATTCCTTCCAATCCCAGTAAAAGAACTAAGTGAAAATATAGCCTAATTATTTATTCTGAGATTCACTGCCAACATGATCCTTTACTGGTTTTGAAAATAAGGATATTAATAATCCATGGCAATGAACAGCAAAACTCAGGTGAATCACTTAAAGTAATTAGCTTTGGGGCGGAGAAAATGAACAAACACACATCCAAAGGGGTGAAAATAGTGTTTTGTTGGAAAATAGAGTAATACTGTGCATCAGAATAAGATGGAAACTAAAATGAATGAGTGTTTAAGTCACAGCATTTACAAGGGTGTTTCAGTTCCAAACATGCTGCTTCCAAGTGGTGTATAATTTCGTGGCCAGAGGACAGGGCTAGGATTTGAAAGAGACCTGCAGAATTCTTGCCTTGCCTCTGCCACTTGGTAGGTGTTGCTTCGTGTTTTGGAGCCCTCAGTGTTTTCCACTGTAAAATGAATTGAACAACTGACTTTGGGATTCCTGTTGGAAAAATACCATTGTAAAAGACTAGTTCTGTAGAAGCTTGTCTAGTGTAGAGATTCCTGGAGATAATTTTGTTAGTTTCTGATGGGTGGCAAGGCAGCTTATTTGGAAGCTGCATTAGCAGAACCCGAATTTCTTTTATGAATCTTTTGAAAACCTCCATCAATCTCTGCTTAAGCTTTGGGCTCATACTGAAACTGGAGTCAGAGAGATGCTGCTGGGCTATGGGTCCCTAAATGGAGGCTCTGCTGTTTGATTTGCTAACAGAGTGGAGGGGTGTTCACCTTCGGTGCAGGTTCCTGCGGGCAACTGGGACATGACTCCATGAATGATGAGGTGAACCCCCGAAGAGTTCTCGAGCTCATGGGCAGTGAAGTATCCCAAATTGCTTGTGGCAGGTGAGTCCTGTGTGCAGTCAGGAACTTTCTTTGGTGGAGGTTAATGCTGATACTAAATCATGGAAATAGGGGGAAATAGTCCTACTTCTGCCATCTGTGTGTCAGAACTAAATGAATTAAAATTTTACTTTGCATGAGAATTTTAAAGCACTCTAAAGGCCTTAAAACAAGATGGTTTTTTAATTGGGGTTGTACCCTTGCATTCTAACCTGTAAAAGATACCTTCTAAGCTTAATAATTTAGCAAGACTTTAGAGCAGCAGCCCCTTTGGTCACAAGTTTCCAGCTTCTTTAATGAAAAGTGAGTTAGCAACCCTGGTGCTGTGTTGTTGCCTTTCAGTATGTACAGGCTTAGCAAATGACTAAGCTGATAGTGTGAGCCTGATAGCAGCTGCGTGTTGGCACAAGCTGCTCTTTGTCACTTCCACCTAAAGGGCTCCATCCCATGAACTGGTGCCATCAGGTGGCAAAAACTGAGCATTGGTGCCTATGTGAAGGTGCTGCTTGGCACCAGCTTCTGGCCTAACAGAAACAAAAATAAGTTTTAGGCTGCATTTGATTTGGTTGTTGGGTTTTTGGTTTGTTTTTTGTTTTGGGGTTTTTTTTTTATTGTTATTAAACAAGGCCCAAACTCTGTACTCATCTCTTACAGACATCACACTTTAGCCTTTGTGCCTTCTTCAGGAATGATCTATGCATTTGGCTGTGGAACAAGAGGCCAGCTGGGAACAGGGCACACTTGCAATGTAAAGTGTCCCTCTCCTGTCAAGGGTCACTGGGCAGCTCATAATGGGCAACTCTCAGGGAAACCTGGTATGTACTGTGCTCGATTTGAAATGGCAAATGGACATAAATAATTTCACCCATGGCTGTCTAAAGACATCTTAACATCATTCTGTGAAATTTCCTGAAACAGCAAAGGAAACCCATCCTATTGTCCCAAATGCACTGTGGTAATTTCTGGGTTACCTTTTGCTCTCTCTGTTAATGTGTGCCATCTACCTTTCTCTTTTTATGGCAGAGCTCAGCATTTGGCAGTCTTGAGACTTCATGAAATTGTACTAATACTGTGTTCTAAAGGCTTTTTTCTCTCTTTAAAGCCCCTATTGCAGTTTAAAAATGACAGCTTTCCCCTCCTTTCGTGTACCTGTCACAAACGTGTTACAGTGCTTGAGTTCCAGCTGATGTCAGCAGGGCCTTCAAAGGACCCATGTGCTCCTTGTAGTTGTACTGGCAGTGCAAATGAGAGGGGAGAAAGCACAAGTAGAGACTTGTATTCATCAGCCCCTAACACAGCTCTGTCTTTCTCCAACAGATGCCTGTAAATATCACATTGTTAAACATATCTTCTCTGGAGGAGACCAAACATTTGTGCTTTGCTCCAAATACGAGGTAAACCAAATGAAGTATCTTTACAAGTCTTCTCCCCTGTCCCAGCATCACAACACAGCTTTTGTTTTTGCTAAAATCTTCTCAAGTGGAAGTGTTCCTTTGGAGTCCATTCAGCCTTACAAACCTTACCAGCTCTGACAGTTGTTACAGGGATTTACAACTTCAGTGGCTGGAAGTTGCCTTTCTTTAGAGGCACATCAAAGCCACTGGGAAGATGCTGATTCCAATTTAATCAGCAGGGAGGGCAATCCAGTCTTTGCAGATTAGAAGCGAGGGGTTGCTTTCCACCTGTGGCACTGGCTTCTGCATGGTTGGTGTATAGGGCCATCAACCACATACACTGGGATTTTGTCAAGCAGTGCTGGATGGAGGGCTGAATGCTGAATTGGTTTTCCTTCTTCTGTCTTCTCTTTTCTTTCAAGAAGTGTTCAGGATAAACTTTTGAAGCATGGAAATAGGTCTAGAATAACAGTACTAAGCCTGTAGGTGTATATGATAGCATTTAAGAGGGCTTTGGTACATCTAGGAAATGATATTTTGATTTTTTTATTTTTCTCTTTTTAAGATGTATTTGAGGATTTCCGCCCCCCCCCCCAGCTTTTTCATACCTTCCCCTTTGGACTTCTTAGTAATGCCACAAAACTTCCTAACCAAACCTTCTCAGAGACCACACTAAGGAAGCTATCAGTTATTTATTAAAACAGAGATTATGGATAGGAAGGAATTGTTTTACAAGCCTTGTCTTTGCTGAAATCTGTATCTTCTCACAGAATTCCTTGCCTGCTGATGATTTCCGGACCATAAATGAAACACGTTACACCTGTTTAATAAATGATGAAACTATAGATGTCTGGAGGCAAAAGCTTTTAGAAAAGAACAGTTCTAATTCTGTCAAGTAGGTATTGTGGCACTGGACAAGCCTTTTGTTGAAAGTTCTATTTAAATAATTTTGTTGGCTTCCGTGCCATGCTTTCACTTGAAATTTAGCAACATTTTCAAGTGTGGTTCTTGGTCATTTCCAATGGGAGGAGTTGCCAGTCACAAGGCTGCCAGGTGAGAGCTTCTGAGCAAAACCAGAGGAATTTGAGGCTGCCTCAGCATTGCACATGGTGGGTGGGAACTTGATTTTTAACTTGTCCTGCATTATGTGCTTAAAATTCATGAAAAGCAGCAAGAACTTGTGAACAGACTGATTAAGTCCTTTCCCCAGTGTGCCTGCCATGAGAAGGGCAGAATAGGTGGAAAGGAGGCACTAATTCCACCTTTCAAAGAGGGACCTTACGTGATCCTGATTGAACTTCTTGCCCTCTGTGCCTCTAAAGGGGTTATCCTGACATTGTTTCCCATAGAAGGAAGGGAAGAGAGATGAAGAGATTTACTGAGGAATCCATTCATAACCTGTGTCTCTGTTTTCTTTTGTCTTCCTGCTGCAAACAGTAATGTTGTTCAGATTCTGTCCTCAGCTGCCTGCTGGAATGGAAGCTTCTTGGAGAAGAAGTAAGTGGCGAATTTCCCGAAGTATGGCTTTCCCTTAATGCAGACTGGAATCCCTTTGCTTCCCACTTCTGCAGTGGAATTTGATTTTTCTGATCAGACAGGCGATGGGGGCAGAGAGTGTTCCCTAAAGAGGTGGGTGGTCAGAGCTGGGTAAGGAAGGTAAATGGTCTCAGAGAGTGCATGGTGAGTGTACTGTAAGTGGCACAGATATCTTGGAGTTGCCACTCTTGTTACTCTTCCTTATGAAATAGATACCAAGTTTAAAGAGAGGGATAGGAACATGACATTAAGGGAAATTAGAGATGCCATGTATCTGAATGGCCTCTTACCCAGCTCAGCTAGCTGGTGCATGTAAAAGTATATTCCACACAGGCTGCTCTTGAAAATACCTCTGGGGCAGCATGGAAGTGTTTTCCTTTTAGGTGACATCACATGTGGAAAGTTTTGTGCAAAAGGAGGTATTTCAAATGGGTGTGACCCACAATAGGTGGTGACAAGGTTGTAAGACATAGCTGAGTCAAAGGCTGTGGGTTGGGAAGGCTTGTGTTGGCTGTGTCTGTAAATGTTGAGGAGGTAACAGCATAAGATGAGGAGGAGGAGAAGAAATTTTTCTGGTGATGTGATGAGTAAATGACCTGTAACTAGGTGAAGAAAAGCTTACTCTGAGTAATCTTGGCGTAATACGTTCCAAGAGCAACTTGAAAAAGAAAATAATTTACTCGTTATTCTGGTGTTTTTCTGCTTGTCCAGTGGTTTCTTTTCTAGTGTTATGACATGTTATTGCATCAGGAGAGTTGTGTCATGTTGGTTTAAAACCCTTGTTGAGGTATCCAAGTTGATGAGTCACTTTAAATAGTCTCACGTCTCCATTGAATGTGGAAATGAGTGGAGTTTATGGCTTCATCAGCCAAATACGGTTGTTCTTCCACTTCAGTGATGTTTTGGCTGGTACAGGACTTAACTTTTACAGAAACTCTTTGACCAAATGAATGATAAATTCTGAAGCCTTAAAAGAGGCTGTATTTAACTGTATACCTTTACATGTGAAATCTTACGTCATGGTGCACTTGATAGAAACACTCCATTGCATCCCTCCAGTGTCCTAAGGCCATGTAGGCCTGTTTGCATTACAGGATTAGATGTAGGAGCAGCTTTTCCATGGCTGTGTGCCTGAGCTCAGCCAGCACTGCCTCTGCAGAGCACAGCCTGGAGTGCTCTGTACCAAGGCACATCCCTGGGGAGCTATTTCCAACCTGGAGCCTGTGCTGTTGAGAAATAACCACTCTACTACAGCAGGCTGTGTTTAGCTCCTCATGTTGTTACAGTCAGACCATCAAACTGACAAATGTTTCCCACCTTTAATAGCTACCTTCCCCTTCAGAGTGGCTGATACAGTGGCTCTTAAGACAATGAAGGAGTCCTGGGGACACCAAAGACATGTTTCTCTGCAAGAATCCCAGCCCTAACCAAGGCCCCGGGGAACTCAGAAGGGAAAGTTACTGTTTCTAGTCTTATGAATTCCCTAGTGGTCATTACTACTTGTTCTCAGGCCATATCAATGCACAGGTAATGGGGTCTCTTCCTTAAACTTACACCTGTCTGTCTGTGATTTCTTTTTTAAAGAATAGATGAACATTTTAAAACCAGTCCAAAGATTCCAGGGATTGATCTGAATTCCACAAGAGTGCTGTTTGAGAAGCTGATGAACTCTCAGCACTCCATTCTCCTAGAGCAGGTATTGCACTTCTGAGATTTGTGTATTCTGAGGGGAAATTAAGGCTTTGTCCCTCTCTAGCATGCAAGTACCAGCAGCATTTTTGGGAAAGGGTTGTACTGCAACTCTGAAAGCCAGACACTTTTGACCTGGGCTGATTTTGACCTCCTCAGAATATGTCTCCAAGACTTTTATTTAAAAACAAGTTTTATCTCATGGCATTTAATACTTGAATGTCTGCTGAAATTAACTCTGTGTGTGTTATATTTGTAATTACCATGTGTCTATCAGGAATTGCATGCTTTATGGTTGTATAATTTATTGTAACTCAGAATTCCTTTCACAAGTGCAGAGCTGTGGGATAAAAGCATACATGTTCCTCTTGCCACTTTTCGCTATAATATTTATCACTTTGGGTTTTTTCACTCTGGGTTTGACTTCTAAAACAGGGTTTTACCATTTCATCAGCTCTTAAACATCATCTGCATTGTAGGTGCTCTATCACTCAGGATAAGTTGTCTTTTTTGGTTTGTTTTCTCTCTAGATTCTGAAGAGCTTTGAAAGCTTTTTGATTCCTCAGCTGTCCAGCTCGCCACCAGATGTTGAGGCAATGAGGATCTATCTGATTCTGCCAGAATTCCCACCCTTCCAAGACTCCAAGTATTACATCTCTCTGACACTTCCTCTAGCAATGGCTATTCTGCGCCTGGATGCCAACCCCAGCAAAGTGCTTGGCAAGTGTCATTTAAGAATGGTTTTAATTTAGAAGTAAAATATAATTTCAAAGAACATTTACCATGGAGGTTGATCTAATTTACCTTATCTAGTTTACCCACATTCAGAGACTCAGTTCCAGATAAATTTGCATTTCTCTACAGAAGCATAGATTTTTGTATAGCATGAAGATTAAATGATCCTACTCTCTTAAATTTGATCAGCTGTTGATCACTTTAGAATACCTTTGCTGTATAAGGTAAATAAAAGGATACTAAATATAATATTAAATTATTTTGTCCTCTACAAGATGGCAGACAAACCTGTTGGTCTGTGACTATGCTGAACAGTTCAACTCTGCTCTCATTTCTGAGTCTTTTAGTTTCTAATATATTTCTAATTATATATTTTCTAATATATAATAATTTCTAATATATTATATAATATATTAGTGAGCTTATTTTAAGTTGAACAGAACATATGCTGCTTAATGATTGTTACTCATGTTTGTTACACTACTACTGTTCTTGTTATCTTACTCTGTTTCTTAAGGCTGTCTTATATTAAATACAATATTATTTATCATGTAAAATGCTATGTGATGCATTCAGACCTCCAAAAGAATCACTACAGCAAATTTATTTTGAGGTTTAATTATTTCTTTATTAGTATTCAAAGAGGCTTTGGGTCTGTTTCCTCCTCTACTTGGAGTAGGCCTCTGTGATTTTCAGCATGTAGAAATGTAAAGGATTCTCAAACTTTTGCCTGTCAGACTCTGTTGTGTTGACATTTGAGAGGATAAATTGTTTGTTTCTTACATGACATGATGGTTTCCTAGGCTCCACCTTCTAATTTGCAGGTCACTGGTTCTAGGAATGAAGCTAATAGACAGTGTCCCTTCAGAGGAGAGCAAGGGTTACTTGTCCTTGGCAAGAAAGAAATCAGCCTCTCTTAAGAGGCGGTTAATCCTTAAGTGCAGATGTACCAGGAGATACCTGCTAGAAAAGCATGTGGTGCTACAGAGACCTGCCCAGGCAACTCTTTCCTTGTCACTCCTGAGAGGCAGCTGTTTGCCCACAAAATCACAGTATCCTGAATGCCAGATACTTGAAACACTGTCTTGAATTGAAGGCTGAAGAACTTCAAATTCAGGCTCTCACCCTGATCAGGGTTTGGACTGGCTAATGACTGATGTGGTTAGATGAGAGTTAGAGAGTTAGATGAGATGAAAGGGAGGAGCTTTTCAGTTTCTGGTATTCAGATAATTCTACCTCACTTGCCTGTTCCTACAGCTAGGGCAGGAATAGGGAAGTTTTTTGAAAGAGTCTTCAGGTGTATTCCTCTTTTTTCAGTTGTAACATCTTATTTAGGGGTTACTCTGGCCTTTGATTAAGGTTTATATTGATGTCCTCTGCTTTCCAGATAACTGGTGGTCTCAGGTGTGCCCAAGATACTTCCTCAGGCTCGTGGACCTCTACAAAGGTGCAGTGGTTTACCTCCTCAGTGGAAGGAAGACGCTGCTGATCCCAGTCCTGTTCAGCAGCTACATTACAGCTGCTCTCAGGCTTCTGGAGAAACTCCACAAGGTGAGAGGAAAGCCCAGGCATGTGTTGGCTCGAGAGGATTCAGTCTGGCCTGCCCTCAGCCATTTGTGAGCTGTGTCACTGTCCACCAAGGCACCACATGGGAAAGATGCTCGTGGCTTTCCTGAGCCCACGCTTCTTGAAGATTGTTTAGTCCTGTCTCAAACACTACAAATAAAGTTACCCCAAAGAAGGCTGCTGCTGGGCCATGCACTTTGGCCTCGCAAACAGCTGTCCCTTGATGGTCTCTCCTCACACTGTGTTGTTGCTGGATAGTCTGGGTGAGGAGGAGAGGGAACTAGAATAAGTTGGAAAGAGGTTTATCTGGATTCTTCTTGGCTTGTACTAAAATATAAGAGACTGTTTTTTGCAAGACTTTCTGGGTCCTTTTGTTGCAAGCTGTTATAATTGATTTTACGAAAGCAAACCTATGTGTTCTGAGAAAAACACTGAATATATATTAAAATATGTTGAATATTTCCATCTGTTCTCTTCACTAGGTGAATCAGAAGGTTAAACATGTGGAATATGATAAGTTTTATATCCCTGAGATTTCCAGCTTGGTGGACATTCAGGAGGATTATCTCATGTGGTTCTTGCACCAGGCTGGAATGGTAAGAGGTTTTATGTATAGTCATGAAATAGCTGTCCATGTTTGTGTCTCTGGCTCTAGATCTGTATTTTCAATATCCTTAATGAGAGTGTAATGTATTCAGTATAGGAGCATCTATATGTTTAGTCTTTCAGATCTGAGTACTTGGTGGCTTTACAAAATTGTCTTAAAAAAAACTGTCAAAAGAGTTGGAGCTAATAATATTTAACCAAAGCTTGCAACAGTCTCTGTGATTATTCATGTGAATTTCATTCAGTCTTTGCACAAGGGGATTAATTCAGTCGCTGGATCCTTTTAATGTAATCAAGACCTCAGGAGCCAAGTCCTGTATTCTAAAATTATAATTTTTGCCCTTTACTTCTGCTGTTTAGGCAGGTATTGTGAATAATGTAGCCAGTGATGTTAAAATGTTGCTCTGTAAGAGGAGGCAGTGTGGCGTTCTGGCTAGGGGACTGAACCAAGCCTCAAGAGATGTGGGTTCTATTCCTGGCTCTTCCAGTATCCTGCTGGGTGATCTTGGGTAAGACCCTTCACCTCTTTTATGTCTCACTTTCCCATCTGTAAGAAAGGAGATAACTAAACTGAGGGCTGGAATATGCTGTGTGGGAACCCAGTGAGATTATTTAATTACAGCAAGGAAAGGAATCGCAAGTGTAAAAAAAAACCACCAAAAAACATCTGCCAAGGGATGCTGCAGGAGTAAAACGTGACTGTAGTGATAACTTTTGTGTGTGTTTTCATGGGCTTTATAAATGTTTTGTGTGCTGTGTCCCCATCCTCTACTTTCCATTATTTAAATAGTGCTGCTGTGTGCTTTTAGTGAGCAGAACAATAAAATACTGACTGAAATTTATGTAAGGGATAGTTAAAAATGTGTCAATATGGCTAATGACGAGTCATTTGCATTGCAGGGGTGTTCTTGCATCACAATGTAGTGGCCTTATGGTCTCTCCTGTTGGTTCATATGGTTTCTGCCCTGGGAGTAGTTTTTTTGTTACTCTTCATAAGAGCAAGTTTCACCCATGGCAGATTAACACAGGCTTCTGTGCCAGTCAGTTCTCTTAGTAATGTTTGATGTTCATGTTTTGAATTAGACTTGTGCATTTTCTTGAGAAGGAAGTTCCCATGCTTTTCTTTAAGAGGAAGAAAAATGGGTTGTTGGTCCCAAAGGAGGAAAATTTACTTTGGGACAGCTTTGGACTAGTCCATCCAGAAAACCCACAAGACACAAAATCAAAAGAGTTAAAGATTTTAATACTTCTCTTTTTCTTTCACAGAAAGTAAGACCATCCATCATGCAGGTAAGAAAATTGTTTCTCAAGGCTCTTATTTAAAGCAGTGCTCTGGAAGCTGTGGATAGGAACAAATCTTGTCTGCCTTTCTTGCAGGATGCTGTGACTCTCTGCTCTTACCCTTTCATCTTCGATGCTCAAGCTAAGACCAAGATGTTACAGACAGATGCAGAATTACAGATGCAGGTAATCATTCTCTCTCCCAATTTTCCTGACACGCTTCTTTTTCTCTGCCTTTTGCAAGGGTGCCTGCATGGAAAGGATGTTAACTGGGAGCTGGTGGGTGCAACACATTATTGTTTCCATGATACAGGAGAGCAGTGTAGCTGGAGAACCTGGATATTGCAGAGGCAATGCTTGGTGTCTTTCCCTTCAAAACGTTTGTCTGGTGACATCAGAACTGCCAGATGTGCATGTGGTGGAAGTTTAAACTACACAGGGAAAGAGTAGTTACATATTTCTGACAGTTCCCAGGATAAGGGGTAAGGTGAGGCCTCTATTGTAGGAGCCGTAAGACTGGATAAGTAGGCACATGTTCAGGTGAGCAGGCACTTGTTTCCAGATTCCTGCCTGGTGCAGGAGTGGTTGTTCTTTCTAATAATGAGGTGAGTGTTGTAGAGCAGCTCCTGATGCTGTTTGTGGTTGCAGGCAGCAGCTGTTGTCAGCAGCCCACCCACCCATTTGCAGTGAGGGCTCAGCCCCGGGGCCCTCCAGGAGCTGTGCTGGCAGCAGGTGTCCAGCTCCAGCACCCTGCAGGTGGCAGCCAAGCCAGCTCTCAGCCAGGCTGTGACAAGGGCAGCTTGTGCCAGTGGAGATGTCCCAGTGCCGGGCGTTGCTCACACAGGTGCCTCCTGAGACAGGCAAAGCGTTGGGCTCTGCCCCCTCATCCAGTGCAGCTGGGCCTGGGACTAGTCCCATCCTCTATGAAATAAGTTCACTGAGGTCCTTGCTTGTCAGGTTCCTTCAGGGTGGAAAACTGTTGTCACAGTCACTTACGGCCATGGTGCTAGTTCCATGTAATACCCATCTCCCAGCTTTCCTATGGCTGCTTGAAAACACAGCCCACAGCAAGGCAGAGGAGGCTTGGCCTGTGCTCTGATGCTGCAGTCCACCTCCTCTCCTGCTCTCATTTTGTTAGCCTCTTGCATGTTTTCAGCTACCCAGTTTGTGAGCAATGCGCTGCTGATTGGAGGTATTGACCTTACCTTGGCAGAACAGCAGACGGGTGCAGGTCTTGTTGTCCTGAGAGACAGGATCTTTAGCAAGACAACAACTTAGGTGCCAGAGAAACCAGTGCTCTCTGAGTGCTGGAACAGAGGAAGCCTGGTCCCTGGTGGATTTCTATCCCAGGTTTAACTGACTTTTAAACTGAATTTTTACATGTGAATTTGCAATTTAGTATGGACAGTGCATGAGAAGAAATAAAAGTAAGTGTGGCCAAAGCTTGTGCCTTGCACAACTCCAGAAAATCGGTGTGGATGAGGGCTTTGAACTGTGTGTGATGGGTTCCCCAGTGCCTTGCCAAGTGCATTTGTCAGCTGGCTCCTTGCTTGGTATATTTGTAGCACTCTTTTCCTTCCTGGACTCACTCTTACCTGAGTGTGTTCACACTGAGTTTCTTGACTCAGTAGACTGAGCATAAATAAAGCTTCTTCTCCCCACCCAGCTGCCTAATGTAAATAACAATGTTCAGGAGTTTGATCTCTGTTGCTCTAATGTGGTGAGTTGATCAGTGGACTGAAAGTGTTGGTGTGGGAAATGGAGGAGCAGGTAGGCATGCAGGCACACACACAGTACAGAGTGAGCATGGGATTCTTGAACCCTGGGGAAACCAAAAAGGCAGAAAGGAGCACAAGGCATGTAGTTGTTAACTGTTTTCCTTTCCTAGGAAGAAAGAAGCTGAGCTGTGGCTGCTTTTCACTTCTCTTTTATTTGCAGGTTGCAATAAACGGTGCAAATTTGCAGAATGTCTTCATGCTTCTTACCCTGGAGCCTCTGCTGGCCAGAAGCCCTTTCCTGGTACTTCATGTTCGCAGGAGTAACTTAGTTGGTGATGCTTTGAGGGAGTTGAGCATCCATTCAGACATTGATTTGAAAAAACCTCTCAAAGTAAGTTTCCCCCATATCTTTAGCACCCTCTCATTTAACAAATATTTCTATAGCCTTTCAGCCACTACACCAGTGTGCAGTAACTTCTCCAGAGGTGTAGCAGTCAGGAACACTTGATCTAGTCAGTGCACGGGCTGAGTCTTTTTTCTGATTCCTGGAGTGCTTTGGCAGTGGATAGTTTACAAGAAGGCAAGCACAGGATTTACTCTCTTCTCTTGATGTGTCTAGTGTACAAGAGCCAGGGGAGGAAGCATTTCATGATGTTATGCAGTCTCTGTTTTGCCCTTTTGCAGGAGCAGGCTATTTCCAATGGGATGTGTTCTATCTCTGAGAGATTGCCACAATCTTCAGTAGCTGCTGTCACGCTGCTGCTTTGATTGTTGGGACAACAGGTGGTTATTTATGATTTGCATAAGGAGTTAAACATTCTCAAAATATCTGATTTGCCACCCCTGTTCTCTTTCTGTCCCTGCAGGCAGAGCACTGAAATGAGCTCGTGGGTTACCGTGGGTTTTGGGAATGTTGGTCAAAATGCTTTGCATGTCTCCCAGATAGAGAGAAGTCTGATTCACTCAGTCTCAGCTCTGCACCCCTGTCACTGACCTGCTTTTTCTACAGGTCATCTTTGATGGTGAGGAAGCTGTTGATGCTGGAGGAGTAACAAAGGAATTTTTCCTCCTGTTGTTAAAAGAACTGCTCAACCCTATCTATGGCATGTTCACTTACTACCCAGAGTCAAACCTGCTGTGGTTTTCAGACACGGTAAGCCCTTGCCCTCTATACGTGCAGTTTGGAATAATATGCTGCATTTAAATTACAAGAAAGCTAGTGGCAAACCATGGGAAAGAAATGTTCTTCCTCTCATTTTCTACCCGTGATGCAATGTGAACTCTACTTTCAGCTAGCGTAAATAGGTCCATTAACCTTAGTTAGAATGGTGATGGTTGTGCCTGTTAAGGAGTTGGCTCTCTCTCTTTATTCTTATCCCGTAATAAAACTTGTATTAAGGGTCAGGTGACAGGTAAATAGAACTCTTATTATCATGAATGTGATGGTCATGTGCTGTTTTACAGGCTGAGAGGTTTAGGTGGTAATGGCATTAATGTTCTGTGCCTCCCTTGCTATTCACATAATTGCAGCCAATGCACTTAGCCATGCATCACTATCACCTTCAGGATCTAAAGCTGGTAATGCTTTATGTGAGGAAGCTCTAAACAGCAAGAAACATGGCTTGTAGTGGAAGGTTGTTGGTTTTGGAAGAGTGTGGAGGGCAAGATCTGTACCTGTCAGATGGCTGGAGGTGGTGGTTTATGTCCTTTTCTTCGCCTGCATAGGTAGCAAGATGGAAAATGATGTTGCCAGTCTTCCCTTAGGGTGTGGCTTTCCTGGTTGGGGGGTTGCAAGGAAGGAAATGGTGTGGCACCTCTTGTAACTTGTAAACAGTGTTGCAGAGCAATCATCCCTAATTTCAGTGCTATAAAACAAGTCTTTGGACACCAGGAGTGATGGCAGTGTAAGCACTGAAAATGAGTGGTGTATTTGGAACATTTAACAAATGTGGGCAACCAGTCTGTGACTGACACAGCAGTGTGAGAGTCAGTATGTGAAGAAAAGGAGGCCTGTGCTAGCACCTCTGCTGGTGTATCTGCCTGGGTGGCACTGTGCTGATCCAAAAGCTTTTAATAGAAAATTAAAGTAGGGAGAGGATTGTTAACACATTTTCTTGCAGTACACAGACAGTAAACATTGAAGCACTGTTAGTGTCTAAATGCAGAGATATTTAAAAAATAATTGAAAGGCAGGTAAGGTGGAAAGCTGCTGTTTCCACGGCTGATCATGGCTTACAAAAGTAATAGAGCATGGTTTCTGAAGCTTCATTTCCATGCCACACACCAGCAAGGAATTTACCACCAAAGTGGCACCGGATGGGAGCTCTCTGACTTTGTCCCAGTTGGAAAAGCAGGGTCTGGCTTCTTAGTGCATGGAGGAAAGGGTACTGTGCATTGCAGCAGTGACAGTGTGTCTCATCAGGATTTCTCTGTGTGGTTTTGCAGTGTTTTGTAGAACACAACTGGTTTCACTTGATTGGCATCATATGTGGTCTTGCAATATACAATTTCACAGTGGTAGACCTTCACTTTCCCTTGGCTCTGTACAAAAAACTCTTGAACGTGAAGCCCTGCCTAGAGGATTTGAAGGAGCTATCCCCTACGGAAGGAAGGTATGAAAATCAAAATTTGCAGCTTTTCTGGGAAGGTAGAACATTCAACTAAGAACAAGAAATGCTGGACTAGGTAAAAGCTGATCAATTAAACACCTCTTGATACTTTTGAGTGGCTGATTCTTTTGGGCGACTGTAATCCTAGCAAAACATATGAGCTGGTGGTGAATTTTGTGTAAGACTTCTCTCCCACAGGCTATTGGATCCATCTGCTTAGGCTCCCACTGTCCTGGCCCCCAGAAACTGGGTGCTAACACAGCCAAAAGACACCTCCCACCCCCCCTTTGAGAACAGGGGTGGAAGCCTGTCCCTGCCCTGTGTGGTTGTGTGTGTGATCCCAGCCTTTCCCCTCGAGCCAGGCTCAGGCTAGCAAGCAGGGAACTGTGTGTAGTGCTATGAATCATCCCATCCATGAACCAGAGCAGCTCTGACCTGCTCCCATGCCAGGAAGAAGTTGAATGGAATGAAAGAATTACTTTTTCTAAGTGGTGTATGGAATCTTTTCTACCTAATTGCATAGGGATACTGGTTCCCCCTGACACCGGGAAGTTAAGATCCCACTGTCTGACTGCTGTCTTATTTCTGTGTCTGAGTTACCATCTGATTTAACTACACAATGTGACAGCTGTATTTATCAATAATGACCTAAAATGCTGGGAAGACAGCAGCAGGATTTTGAGGGTAGCGCAGAGTATTTTCTATATGATGGAGATACAGATGCAGTCCAAGTCTGTCTCTTCCTCTGCTCCCTCAGACCTTTGTGTTGTGATGACATAGAATTAGAACTTAAGAACTAGAAACGTAATTCTGTTCCAAAGCCAGGATTATTAAAGGTGATCCATGAACTACGTAGGCATGGACTGTATTGATGGTTTCTGTGGACTGGCATTTATCCTGCTTCTAACAAAGCATCTCTGTATTTGAGGTGTATTTCTTTCTTAACACTTCAGGTGACTCAGATTCTCTCTCTTGCAATCCTACTACCCAGATGTATGATGCTGTTTATTTCTGCTGAATTTGTTTTCCCTGTTAGAGGTATGGCTTTTTAAATCTCTGATTATAATTTTTTTTTCATTTTTTGCCCTACTTGTTATTTAGGAGTCTCCAGCAACTTTTAGATTACCCCGGGGAAGATGTGGAGGAGACATTCTGTTTGAATTTTACAGTAAGACACATTTAACATATCAGCTCTCTGATCACTATGGTACAGTTGAAGCCCATCTATATTTCCATGTGTGTTGTGGCTTATTCCATATGCCTATAGCACAGCCCTTGCTAATGTTAAAATGTTCTTTGCCATCAGCTCCCTTCTTCTTTTGCATGTATGTGGTCCTGAGAAGAAGAGCTAGTAAGTAGATAAAGCTGAGTGGTTTTCAAAATAGCCTTGTTGTCACTGTTTAGAGACCTGATGCTCTAACAGGTTGTGAGTGATGGGTTCATCTTGAGCTGGATCATTTTTTGACTCTCTGTCCAGCACCTGCCCTGGGGTAAAAACAAGGTACCATAAAGCTACTGCACACTGTGAAGAACCTTTCTGAGCAGGGCAAGTGGGGCCTGTTTTCTTATTTCATGGATGAGAGCCCATAAACTCTTTTAGATCAAACTTGCCTCTGGAGTGAGTCAGACCTGCATCTGGCTGTGTCTCCTGCAGGACAGAGCTGTAATTTGGGATGAGGTGATGAAGCCATAGTGATATAATGCAGGCTGTTTAAAAAAAAGAATACCTTTATAGTAACAAAAATTAGACTTTTCTCCAAATTCTTTTTCACACAAAAGGGCCTCTTTTGTCTGTGGCAACTTGAAAATTGACCTTTTTGCATTTTTTTTTCAGGTAACCAGTTAGTGTACAGAGTGTAGGTTTGTATTGGTGCCATCCTAGACTGGCAAAAGCAGGGAGATGTCTGTGTCATTTATTCTTCCAGTCAGAGAGGATAAATTAACCTACTGAGTTTCTGTTGAAAAAGGGAGTTGGTTTTATTGCCACAGCTTGTGGGCTTAGTTAAAAACAGGTTTTTAGCTACCAATCTCTTGGGTTTTTTTCCCCAGGAAATTTACTTAAAATAATTTTTATTCCTTTCTGAGTTCACATATAAATTTAATAGCAGTCACTACAGCCAGTGTAGGTGATGGGGGGTGGTGAAGCACACATGGTACTTGGAGCAGAGAACAGAAGTTTCTGCACATACCATTTTATCTGGCCCACCCTTTACATGCCACTCATCAGCTCTGAAAGACGACTCTGTCTTTCTTCTAGGCATATGCCCTGAAAAATACTTGTGGTAAAATTAATTTCCTGGTTTTGTGCAGATCTGCAGGGAAAGCTATGGTGTGACAGAGCAGAAGAACCTGATTGAGGACGGAGATAAAATCCTGGTGCAGAAGGACAACAGGCAAGTGGGGCATACGTGGGGATGGACTCGTGCTTGTGGCGAAGTCAGGTGCCACAGAAAACCTGTCTGAGGGGAAATGTGGGGGGGAATTGGCACTCACTGTGAACAAATTCTAAGACCAGTTGTTCACAAGTTACTGGGCACTAGTGGCACCTGAACAAAAATCAGGGTTTCATCATCTTTCCACCAATGTTTGGAAAATGTACCATGCACTCGGATTGAAGTCTTCCCTATAAAAGGCCCCTGTATGGGCCCTTGGCAGTTTTCTCATTTTAGCTACAGATTGGAACATGATTTTGGCCCAGGTTAATATCCCTGGTGGCTCAGAGAGGAACTGTACATGACCAACAAAACTGAGCCTGGCAGACTTGTTTGTACTCCTAATTCTGGAGCCGGAAACACTTTCCTTTGAGCCAGGCCTGACCCCCATCCCTGATCACAGCCAGAAGGACCTGCTGTTCTTGGATCCATTTGACTGAACACCCCAGACTTATTACTAGCACAGCTACCATTTCCCTCCCCCTTTTTTTTTTTTGTCCAGCTGCTGAACTATTTTCTTCCCATAATCTTGTAATTGGATTTCTACAAATGCCTTTATTACTTGAGGCAGCATTCACATTCTTTCTCTGCTGGCAAAACATTGTGATCTAGTGACTACTCAGCAGGTTAGGGACTTGTACTGGGGTTGCTGAATACCTTGCTGGCAAGGCTGGAGATGAAGTAATTTCCTATTAATCTGATTATTTAAAAGGGTTTTGGATGTGTCTAAAGCCATTGCTGTAGCAAAAGCTTTGTCTCTGTTACTTCTTACCTACTTTACTACTGCCCAAAATGGTGCAATTACACATGGAGATGGAGCAGGATAATTCTGTCTCCCTGCAAAGAGAAGACAGACTTCAGTTAAAATAGAGGTGTGTTTATTCTACCCCTTCAACAGTGAAGGAAAGATGAAAATGCCAGTGAGAGAAAACCCTTTGCGTTTTTGGGTTGGGCATATACACTCAAAAGAAAATCAGTGGTTTTTTTTACTGTATGCCATACAGTACAAAGGAACAAAGATTTTAGCTGAGAACATTTGGGAAGAGCCACCAGGGTTATCTACTGGAACTGTTTATTAAGTCAAGATAGGAAACAAGGAAAGAAAATCCTTTAGGAGAAAGGCTAGTGTGTAGTTCCACCAGCTTAACGTTCCAAAATTCAATTGCTTCATCCTGACTGGAGTTTTGAACTCAAGCTAACCTCTAAATCCAAGTCTAGACATGGCTGTCAATTTACCTTACAGTGCTTAATGACTTCCTTCACCTGTACATTTAGAGGCCAGGGACCAATTTGCTGCCCTATGCCCTGAATAGTTTGCTGTGTGCATGTCTGTGGGCACTGCCCTTTCCCGAGTGAGGAAAGTTCATTGGGAACTGGGGAATGCAGAGGACTGCTGTAACTGGCAAATGCAGAGTAGGAAATGCCTGCATTTTCCCTTTCTCCTTCGGAGTTCATAACATGCTCTCCATGCAGGGTTCATGACCGTAACAGCCGGAGAGGAATTAAGCAACAGTTAAGTGCTTAATCAGCTTGGATTTCCCTAATGCTCAGGTGACTGTGGGGAAAATGACAATAAAACAAATGCACTGGAAAATAACTCCTCCTTTGGTAGATGATTTCTTACTCCAGGTGTTCATTTTCGTTAGTCTTTTTACTTCCTCACCTGTCCTCGCTGCTTTTGCATAATGTATGTGGTGAGAACTCCTCCACCAAAAGGCCAAAATATTTCCTTTAAAGGTAGAGAACCTGGGGCACCTCCCATGCCACCACTGCCAGGGAATAAGCAGACACAAGGTGGCACTTGCTGCTGAACACTTTGTGCACGTTGCAGTGACTCAGTGAGAGGAGGGCAGTGGGTTGAGCCTGTTGGAGGCTTGTGTTTGCACAACATTTTACAGGCAGGAACGGGAAAACTTGGCAGTGCTGCTGCTTAGGCATGTGATTAAAAGTGCTCTTCCTGCTTTCTCTCCATGCATTAGGGAAGAATTTGTTGAAGCCTACGTAAATTACATCTTCAACCTCTCCATCCAAGAGTGGTACACGGCCTTCTCTACTGGCTTCCTGAAAGTGTGTGGTGGGAAGGTCCTGGAACTCTTCCAGCCCACAGAGCTCAGGGCCATGATAGTTGGAAACAGTAACTACAACTGGGAGGAACTGGAGGAGGTAAATCTCTCCCCTTGTACTCTCTGTTTTAGCCCAAGTGCCAGGATTGTGCAGCTGCATGAGATGGGCATTGGTCTGTGTCAGGAGATGGGATAAGCCACAGATTAATTTTCTTTTTTTTTTCTGTGCTCCTTGTACGCCTTGCTGTCATTCACATGAAAAGTTTCTCACTGTGCTGGTCTGCTACAGATAAAGCTCAGGGAGGAAATTCAGGATGAGGAAGGACAGGGAGAATGACTTCCATCTGCTTTTTTTAGGGATGAAATCTAAGACTGAAGGGGGAAGAGAAAGGGTCTTCACCTATAGTAGAACTCCATTGCACAAGGGCAAAAGGGGAGTGTGGATACCCAGAAAGAGTTGTATTCTCTCAAAATCTGTAGACCAGCAAGTCACTCACAGTGCAGAACATGTGATCCTGTTCATGAGTTCAGCCTGTGAACAGGCACTCCAGAACTGCTCTCCACACTTGTAATCAGCTGAAAAGCAGAACCCAAATGTCTGCCTTCATCACATTGCCTGGAGAGCCCTTGCTGGGTCTTTGAGCCATGCCATTGCCCATCATCCATCCTGTGTTCCCTTTTGGGGCTGTCAGGCATTGGTCTGATGTCAGATACTAGAAAAGATCAGGTTTGGGTTCTGCTTAGTCTTTGCTTTCTCGTGCCAACTGAAAATGTGGTGTTTCGGTTTTTAATAGAGCGCTATCTATAAGGGAGACTACACTGCCACACACCCAACTGTGAGAATGTTCTGGGAGACCTTCCATGCATTTCCCTTGGAAAAGAAGAAGAAATTCCTCTGTAAGTATCTTGCAGTGGTGCAGCATCTCCTGGAATTGGAGACTCAGGTGGGAATGGCTGCAGAGCTTCATTACATTAAGTTGGGTGATCAAGCATGAGTGGCAATACCTGCTAGTCAGATCTGGGTTTTGTCTCTTGTGGGTTTTTTCTCCCTTCTATCCTGGGTGGCTGGGTCTAGGTGACCCTGCTTGAGCAGAGGGTTGGCCCAAAGGACCTCCAGAGGCCCCTTCAACCTCAACCACTCAGATTCTCTAGTGTTCATTCCTGGCGCTGGCTTTGCTGTCCTGCAGCTCCCCTGGGAGCCAGCCAGGCCCTGCTTGGAGTCCAGTGAGGGTTCCAGCCCCTGTGTGCGGGTGCAGCCCTGGTGGGAGGTCCCTTCCCTGCCCCAGCTGCCCAGCCTCCCCTGTGCATTCCTCTCGCAGTGTTCCTGACGGGCAGCGACCGCATCCCCATCTACGGCATGTCCAGCCTGCGCATCATCATCCAGTCCACGCCCAGCGGGGAGCAGTACCTGCCCGTGGCTCACACCTGCTACAACCTGCTGGACCTGCCCAAGTACAGCAGCAAGGAGGTCCTCAGCGCCCGCCTCGTGCAGGCCATTGACCACTACGAGGGCTTCAGCCTGGCCTGACAGGGCATGGCAGGCACAAACTCTTGGGTGCTGAGCAAGAGAACGATGGGCTTGGGCTTTATTTTTGTAAGGGAATAGGTCCAAACTTTTTTTTCTTTTTTTTTTTTTGGGGGGGGTGTTAAATATAAATAATAATAATAATAATAGAGATGACGCAGTCTCAGCCTGATGCTGCCAGCATTTTGTGGGGCTTCAGCAGGGAGAGGCTCTTGTTTTGAATTTTCTCATCTACTGAACAAAACCAGTTCAGTGGGCATTTCTGTTGTTTCCCCTCCAACTTGACATCACTGCCCTCCTGGCAATTCCTTGTAGTTTGCTTTTATTGCCCCCATACACACACACTCTTACCTCTCCTTTTAATCCAGATAAACTATTTTGATGTCCCTTGCATTTAGGGTATGGTGGAAACTGAGGATGAAATAGTGATCTCCTCTTTGAAAAGCTGTGATTTCCCTCTGCCCTTTTTTCCTCCCTTTTTAAATGCGAGCTGGTTCTTGCTTGCTTTGAATGGAAATGACTCCTCTGCCCTTTGGTCCTTGGTGGATGATACTGGGCTGGCATGTCATTTGTGACCCCAGAGCGGTGCATTAGTGATGTTCTCTCTCTTTGCACCAGGATGTCTCAAGGAAAATACGTTGGTTTGCAGAGGTTGGCTTGTTTTTCCTCGCTCGTCTTTAATTTTGTTTTCAGGCTTCTTGAAGAAGCCTCAGAGTCTCTCAGGCTTGTGGAAGGACAAACCCTACCTATAGCAGCAGGTTTCTCTGGATGCCTCCCTCGTGTTGTGTTTCTGTCCTGGCAAGCCTGCAGTCCGGGTGGATGGGCATCCCTGTTTTTCCATCCCATCAGCCCCGTTACTCCAGTACAAGGAGAGGTGGCTGCTCTCACTGCTGCCACCTCTGTGCAGAGGAGCTGTGTGTGTGGCTGTGTGTGTGCAGGGCTGTGTGAGCCTGGGAGGTGTGTGCTTTTTTTTTAGTCTGGTCAGGTCAAAGGAAGGTAGGTATGACAGCCCCTGCTGGGAGGTTGGTTTGATCTTTGCAATTAGGGTTACTTTGCTGTTTGAGAAAAGAGCCCTCTCACTTGGCAGCTGTTTTGCCAGGAGGCTTGAAGGACAATCTGTATTAATTAGACTGAAAATGTAGAAAAATCACTACCTAAATCTATCCTGTATGATTGGAGAGCTGTTGCCCTCTTTTCTCAGTCTCACTGCCCCATTAAGTGAAGTTTGAATGGTTTTCCTCCCTTCCCCCCTGCCATTTTTCAGGTCTTGATGTAAATCTCATTTTAAGCCTAGGGTGGTTTTGACATTGACTTGTTATTAGGACATAGTATTTATGCACCATGTTCAATTTACAGTATTGAACTTTGCACCTCGTAACTAAAGGTTTTAGGCTTCTGGGTTTGTTTTTTTTTTTTTTTTAAAGACAAGCTGTGGGCTACACGGAGAGCCCCCCAGCCTCTTTCTAATGCAGCATTGAAGACAAATATACAATTATATCAAATGTTTATTTTCGATGTGTGTGTACATAGTACAGTATTATGCAATAAATTTGATGTTTAATTCTGATGGAGTGGCTGCCTTGTCATGGAAGCAAAGGAGAGGCTGCTCCAGGCACCAGCACTGCCTCTCCCCCTGTCAGAGCTTGGACTCGAGACCAGCCCTGAGTCATTCCATCCCTCCCTTTCTCCCCCTTTCCTCCCTCTCAGAGAGCAGCAGTGCCTTTTCCTCATGGCAGTGAAGGTCACCAAGGCTTCTCCCTGTGTGCAGGTGGGTGGCTGTGGCTCAGGGGACCCCAAACACGTGGGGGCTCAGCCAGCAGTGATGTGGCCTGGTGGTGCTGGCCTGGCTCCTCCCCAGCACTGTGGGACACCATTCAGAACATGCAAATGTAATTCATTCAGTGGTTCAGATGCCAGCTGTGAAGAAGAATTTTTCTATCACACAGTTGAATGGAGAACAAGTGAAATACTTCTTTGCCTTCGTGGTAAATATAAATGCTTATGTGGTTAGACACATATATTGCACTTAATTATTTATGTTTAGGTGGATGGATCATATGTACACATAGCAATATACATGTCCTCCTCTTACATACAATATAATATGTGCACATTACTGTGTGATGTGTTATTGTGTGGTTTAGGTACTGTTGGATATTGCTTATACAGTCTGTATTTTGTACATACTGTGTTGCATTCTAGATAATCTGTGCTACACTACAGAGGTAAGTGTGTATATGTTTTATATTACATATAAATGCAAAATGTGTGTGTGTTTGTATTTACACATCTCTTTTCCAGTAGCAGGAGTCAGCCCTGTTCAGCTGTGAAGGAGGAGGCAGAAGGGGTCAGGGCTGTTGAGGACTTTATGAGCCACTTTATTGAGCTGAGCTACCCTTGGCAGCATCCCACACAGAACAGAAGCTGTCACCAAACACCTGCAGCCAAAATAGTTGTATTTTCTTGTTTTATACAAAATACAAAGTGTACACATAATGTTTTTTTCAATCCATTTATGTTAAAAAGGACACCACAGATTCAGCGTAAAAGTTGCTTACATAAATCATGTAAACAGAGCCCCGAGCCCAGAGTCACCAAGGTGTCATTGGCTGGGGAATGCACTGGCTGCATGATGGCATTCCCCAGTTGCTTTTGTACAGCAGATGCAGGCTGAAGGAAAGTGATTATAAACAATTTTTTTTTCTCAGTCAGGCACCCACACCCACCCTGGTACTTGGCTTCTGCACTCAGCCAACCCAAATATTTGCTATACACCAAGTTATTTGCAAAGTTATGTATTGTTTGATCGACATACATATCCATTATTCTAGGAGACAGTTCCCTGCATGCAGGTGTCCAGAGGGAAGCACAAGGATCATACACTTGCTGACCATCCAAGGTCCAAGCAAGTGTTCCACTCTCCATGCTGTGAGTGACCATGCTGCTTGGTGAGACTTGACTGCTCCCTCCAAGAGCTGGAGATGTCAATCCACTCCAGTCTCCAAGGACAGGAGCTTTTTGCCAAGTTTTCCATGAATCTTCTTAAATGTGGGGCACCAGGACATGCAGGGGGGGTCTGGGGTGGGCTGTCCAGTTTGGAGTCTCAGCCAGTTCCTGTGTCTTGCACCCCAAGCAAAAGGCCTCTGACTGCACAGGCTGTGAGGGTCAAAGGCAACAAACCCTTAGGAGCCCAGGAAATCCTGCTCAGCCCTCAGCCTGCCTTGCCCTCTTTGTGCCTCTGCACTTGTCCCTCCAAGATGTAAATGCTGCAAGCTCTGACTATTATCACAATTAATTATGCTACACCAGGCCCTGCTCAGTCCCCTTTGGCCGACTGTGGGTTACTTTGTGCTTCTCCAGCTCTTGGACTCACTGCAAGCATTTTTTTTTTGACTCAATGTGTAACAATTTTGGTCAGGTTGCTCATCACTGTAGCAGCAGTCAATCCCTGACTTGCAAGCAGCTCCAAAGATCCTCCTCAGGCTGCAGGATGGCTGGCAGCACTTACCCTATGAAACCTGCACACAACCAGGAATAACAAGTGCTGTATCAGCAGAATGATTAAAAGAAAAATGCTTTAATTTCACCACCTTTAACAGAAACATCCATTATTCAGCTGTTTACTCAGGAGTAAACAGAATCAGAATAAAACCAAATGCAACTTGTAAGAATAACAAGTTTTCCCTCTATCTTTCACTCCTGCAATCTTATTTTGTGCACAATCTGTTCATGGCCAACATTTACATTTTAACGATTTATTATACCACAGTGTGGTAACACAGACACAGGTCTGAGATCAGGTGGATGGGAAGCCCAACAGACCCTACTGCCATCCTATGGCAGACACCTTGTTCTAGTGACATGGGAAGAGGTTGTCTTACACCAAACAGCTTATTTATATCACATAATGTACAATTTTGTACAGTACTTCACACCTTTTAAAAAGCACAGTCTGGTATTTAATGTTCTCCAGTCAGTAATCACCGATGTTGGCACAGACAAATCATCAAACAAAATGCACAGCTGTTGCTTGGATTGACTTGGTGTGGTGGGGCAAACATAATTTTGGCTATTTGTGGTCAGTGGGAAGGCAAATCATCTGTGGGAGATACAAAGACAAGGTTTTAGTGCTCAGGAGTCCTCCTGCACAGGCTTGGGAGAGGGGAGTCACAGCATCTGCCAACCCAGGACAAAGTTCAGCATTTCATTCATCTTTCCAGGACTGGAATTTTAAAATTCACTTCTCTCTTCTCTCATAATCTTTTCTAGCAGTTCCCTTCACAACGAGGCAGTTGAAGTTTTGCTTTCTTTTGGCCACGGGGAAGGACTTGAACAGTTCAAAAACAGAGATGGCTAGGTGTGTTTTCTTTTTTTTTCTTTTAATGTACAATCTCCATTAATAGGTTTTGTTACTTTTAGTTTTCAAAGTTCAAAAATATAAACTCTCTAAAGTGCATAACTGTACTTACATTTCATAGAAACTATCTGAAATTCTAGCAATATACCATGTAAACAGCAGTAACTAAGCATCAGAAAATGCTACAATCTCATCAGTTTAAAAATAAAATGGACTGTTCCCTACATATCATTTATCAAGATTTGTCAGGGGCAAAACCCAGCAAAACAGATAATTTATCAGTACACAGTGCAAACAGGCTTTTAAAAAATAAGCAGAGAAAACATACTCCTGGGAAGCCTCAGCCCACTGAAAAAATGCATGATTATGAAAAAGGGCAGAAATTGCTTCTCTCGTCCATTTAAAGGTGTTCAGGCCCAGACTGAGCAAAGCACATGAGCTTTACTCCATTGCAATTCAGCCACATCCCAAAGGCAGACCAGCCTGAGGCTCACACTCACCACCCAGGCTTTTGCTTGGCCTGCACAATATAAAAACGAGCCAGTGCTAAGGGCCTTTTGGAACCCAGCATTCCTTCTCATCCCACACCTCCACCAGCAGTGACACTGCAGCCAGCTTGGCTCAGCTGCTTTCCCTAAAATAACTAGGGAGAGCTGACAATGAGAGGAAGAGCCCACAGGAGCAGGAAAAGGCACAGCTCTGGCGTTCCTGGGCTGCCCTGGGTTGGGACAGGGCTGTACTCTGGTCAGGCTTCCCTTCAAAGCACTTTTTGAGCCAATCTGTCAGCCCAATTAACACACCCCAAGGATCAGAGGAGCTCCAATCTCAGGAGATGGGAACTTGGCACCTCTGAAAAGCCAAGCGCCAGGTCAGCACACAAGTCCTCCAGACTGTTTGGAAATACAAAATTCAGTCTTTGCTGGTTTTATATGGAACAGGCAATTCTGCAAATCAATAAAAAACCAAACCAAGCCATAAGTCCCTGTCCCAAGTGCTTTCACTAACACCCATCTCTGCCTTACCCAACCTGACTAGCAGTGGGCACGTGCAGCCCACGGCCACCTTTGGAAGAGTTCAAGGGATCCTGAAGAGACCAAAACAGCAGCAGTTTTGGCAAGAACACACACACAGCACACATGGCAAGTGAAAGGGGATAAATCTAAGTACCACAACCCAAATACAACTACTTGAGAGCCCACTTGCCCTTAATAAGGAAGGAAGGGGGAGAAGTTGTTCTCTGAGTCCTCTTGGCTCCTCTGGTGTGGCATGCATGAGGCCTGGCTACAACCAACACTGGATTTCATCTTGGCTATTTGGCTCTGTGCATTGGCAATGATCCTCTGGGGAGCTGAAGAAAGCATTACAGAAGTGCCCTCCCTTGGGTATCAGTGTGGAGCCTGGCTCAGGGCAGACCAAGGGCTGCACACAAACCTCTGGAGCGGGAGAGCGAGCCAAGGTATTCCAGGACAGTGGAACTGTGAGCCCTCAGTGACTTGGTGTCCCTGAACTCAGGGCCTTTCCCTCCCTCAGGCAGCACCTGTTTGACATGAGCACCTGAATCAGGTGTCCCAGGACTTTCTTTTCTGAAAGTCATCAACAAATTTGGAAACACCAAATTGTCAAAACTTGCTCTGGAGGCAGGGGCCCTTTCCCAGGCAGAGCATGGCTCCCTGCTCTGAGTTCCCTGTGGTGTCCTCTGTGCTGCTCTGCCTCCTACACTGGGAAGAAAAGCCCATCCTCTGCTGCCACCACCAGTGCTGCTGCTGCAGCCCTCACAGGGGTGATGTGCATGAAAGAAGAAAATTCGGGTGACTCTGTGGGACACCTGTGCACACTGTTCAGCTCGGGCCCAGGTGCCTGCATCATGATGAAGCACACAGACTAATGGGGGGTCTCCCAGATACCTCCCACGTACTTGACACCAGATACTCAACCAACCACCCAAATCCCAAGGGATTCTGAATTAAAGCTTTTAAAACCTCTTCCCTATTGCCCAAACACGGTCAGAAGGTCTCAGTATCATTCTCCAATCAGAACAAGCTGGTAAGAACGTGGCTGCATGGCTCATTTTCTTTACTATCCCAAACGTGCAGGTACTTCCTTCTACTTCAGTTGGATTGGCCATCAAAAAAGTGGGAAGAAAACCCAACTCAAGCCTGGGCAAAACTGCAACTCACACCAGCTCTGGCTGACAACCAGGAGATTCTTACAGCAATTCTCTAGAGCAACAGAAAATGCTGGACTCCAAACAGATCAAAAGTCTGAGCTAATCTTTACAGTAGCTGCAAGAGAACAGTCTTGGTGCTGGTCTGACCTGTGCCTTCACATGAGATCAGTCAGGACATTTGTCTGTTCAACTAAAGTGGAAGCTATTTGATGATTTCATTACTATTAATCCTATTTTGCCTCTTGCTATAATATCCTGGGGAAAAAAAAAGAATAGCATGGCTGGCTTTGATAGTCTAAATATTACAGGATCTGTAAGCAAATCAATACAGAAGGATCCCTTCAGTGCAGTCACTGAGCGCAGTGTTGTGTCTCCTACACTGGCAAACTCCATCTTGGGCATCAGGCCTGGAGAAAGAGTGGGCAACAGCAAATGTAGAGAGTGACAGAAATCCACCTTTCCTCCCTCTCCCACCTCTGGGAATGACCCTTCAGTTCCCAGGGAGCTCCTCAGCTCTCCCCAGTCAGGCTCCCCGCTGCATCCACTTCATGCATTTGTCCATTTGGTTCTCTCTCCTCTTTGTTTATTGGCAAAAACGATCTCCTCCTTTACATGATCTTGGAGCTAATATCTCTCTTACTGATCAGGACTTCCAGCAGCCTCAGCTTGGCCTTAACCTGCTTGTATTCACTGTATTCTTCAGCCATGGGAGTGCGATCTTCTTTCTGCACATTCCTAGTGGGAGTGAAAGCAGATAATGGATTCTGTAACACGAAGCCTCCCCTCAGCAGCCTTCCTCTGTCCCCCAACAAGACCTACAAAGCAGCAGCTCCTCTCCTCCACTCCTCATCAGGGAACAAAACATTTATCCTTTGAGAGGAAAAAAAAACAAACAAAAGGGCAAACGAGCTGGTTCCAACAAAGTGTGGGACGCTTGGGTACTGAAGCTGAGCACAATCTCACAGTTCCAAATCCTACTTGAAACATGTCCTGCTTCTCTGAAATATCACTAGCTCTGCAAAACAGCTGAAAAACACTTCAGGAGCCATCTGAGTGTAGCCTGGCAAAAGAAAATACAGCCTCCCCTGGCTTGGCACCACAGCACTTACACCAACAGGCATGCTCATGAAAAGAAAGATGGTATTTGATCAGATTGCTCTTGGCTCACAGGAAAATTTGAAGTTTTCAGTGATTTTACAAAAACCCCCAAGGATGATGGCTGGGCAAGAAACAGACAAGATAATTTAAGATTATAAATATATGAAAACATTCTATCAGTTGGTTAATGAGGGACATTTTCTTAAAAAAATAAAACCCATTACACTAAAGCAGAAATACTTGATAAAATTAGTGTCTGAATACCTCACAGACAAGCAAGAACAGGACAGAAATCATTAGGGAAAAAACTAGTTATTGTAACACTGAATAACTCTTCCACCATTCTGAAAGTGAGTAAAGCAATGATAATGATTGTGAAGAATAAATACATAATAGTGAATTCAGGTAACTTCGTATATGTGGAGACCTTTGGAGATGCAAAACAGATTAAAAGCAGCTGAAGAACAGAGAGAAAGCTGAGAAATTGTTACCTTCCATTTTGTCGGAAAAAGTTATCTTCAAAGTCTCTCAATTTTTTTCTGATCCGCTTTTTCTCTTCCCTGACTTCCTGGAGCTGCTCTAACAGTTCAGGACTGTTGGGTTTAAAGATAAATGAGATTATCCACATGTACAGAATTAAAGCAGGAAACATACAGTAAACCTACAGATGTTTAGCTGTACGTATGCCAAGCAAGGGAGCTGCTCCTGCGAGCAGCTCTGGCAGCCTCACATTACTTGAAACAAAAAGCTCTCTGAATTTAATTCAGCAAAATGGTCACAGTCTTAAGCTGCAGCCTCTAAGGAGGTCAAGTGTGCACTTTACAGTTCACCACTAACTTCTATAAAACTGACTTGCTGCAGATTGTTCTGGGTTTGGTGACTTTTATAGGATCAAATTCAATTCAACTCACAACTTGGGGCTACCACCTACATGTGTTTGCATCAGACTTGAAACTAGCCAAGCTACTTCCACTTGACCTCTCCAAAACCTGAAAAACTTTTTGGGGTGCAGGGTTTTCATAATAAAGGCTTGACACAGGTGGAGTTACTATTTAGTGATGGAATCCAAAGATGCAGATGCTAAGTATCAGTATCAGGACAAGGTAGTTTCTTCCCAAACCCTTTCCTATGAGGATCTATTGCATTTAAAAATAATACATGAAAACTTCTGACTCAGATCATAAAGACAAAAAAACCCTAGACAATTTCCTGACAAATAAAACGCTATCTTAGCCGAGAAATAACTTTTTGAAGTTGCCTTTGTGAATTCAACATACATGGATGCTTCATGGAGATTTGAAAGCCCCATATCCTGACTGCTCCTAGATGGCATCTTATCATCCACCGGGGAAACAAAGCCGTCAGCATCATCCTCTAGCTGATCCAAGAAGCTGCGCACGCTGAAATCTGTCTTCATGGTAATTGTGAAATCTGGCTTCACGTTGCTGTCCTCCTCAGACCCCTCCTCTTCCTCCTGCACACAGGGACAGAGCACCCCCCCAACAAGACAGGTTATTGCTTCCCTTCTCAGGAACAGGTTCCTCCTTTCACCACATGCACTGGGGAACAAGTACGAAAAGAAGTGGAAAGGCAGAGCAAACACTTCAATTGCCAAGCAATACACAGGACACCAGAAGACTGTCAGTAAGACACCCTAGAACCAAAGCATGACAGAGAAATTGCCACCACCAACTCACATCGGTTAAGGAGACCCAGGGCGACACAACTGAGTGGGAAAAAAAAGTACCTGGGGTTCAGAGCAACCTGTTGCCCTGTTGCTCTGTTTAGTTTATGTATTCTGATGTAAATAAACCCGCTTACAGTTGTTATGCATATTGTCCAAAGCACACCAGCCGTCCTCTGCATTTCCCTGCAAACATTTCCCAGCAGTGAGACTGCCAGGTTAAAATGTGGAATATTCTCTCAGTAGATGCAGCTCAACAGCTCTCCCTAATGGCTGAATTCAAGACCTCAAATGCTCATACATCGATACCAGTGAGCTCAGATCAGTCTTACCCAAATGTGGGATATGACTGACTGTAAAAGGACTGCTGCTGCTAACATGTTCCAAGCATCTGACTGTTTAGCTGGAATACAGTAAAAACTGGACTGGAAACTCTGCACAGTGCAATTTCCCATTTCCCCAAGGCACACTGATTAATTGGTTGTGTTCCAGTTTTTTTTACAAAATTTATAGGCATGAGATTTGAAAGTCCCTGCTGCACTTGGTATTCACCAGTTCACTGCATTCTCAAAAGTAGGGCTTGTCCTGTGACACTGTCCAGAAATAACTTTAATTATCAGGGAACAAGGCCCAGTCTCTTATGTGTGGAGACATTTCTAGAAGACAGTTTTCAACCTTAATATAAGGAATGAGGCTACTTGGACAAAGTGGCAAATGCCAGCATGGACATTCTCTTAAATATGTATGTTTGTATGTATAAGTGTATTTATTTTACAGCCATGTAACTCTAACCAGGAAGGATATAAGCATATGGATATCTTTAAAACCTCTGGGGGCTGACATCACTCAAGTCTTGGAGACAAAAATGTATTGTAGCACTGGGATCAAAAGAATAAATTTTTCTGATTTTTTTCTTTTTTTTCATGTAATACCTTGTTAATAGTTTAATTATTCCTAAGCCATATTCCCGTATTCCAAGCAAAAAGGGAGAACGTAACACCAGGACCTGGTGTAGTCCCATTAAATCCTCAAAGTCAATGATTTATAAATGCACACGTTTAAATTAAATTATAGTTAGCCCAGAGTTTTCTTTTTAAGTTAAAGCTCTAGGCCATGATAGTGCATCGCAAAACCACAGGCTGAGAATTACAACGAAGGCTGAGGCTGGAGGGTGAAAAAAACATTATCTGGGAAGAAGTTTTGAGTAGCAATAGTAACAAAAGATAAAGAGAAGTCTGAATGCATCTTAGGAAAATCTGCAGAGAACTTGTGAAAGCTGAAGCAATATTTAGCACGTGATTAGACAGGACCCATTTCTCCACACATCACTGGTACAGATTAAACAGAAAGCACAAACCAGCAGCCAGGACTGTTCTTAAACCCTGCCAACAAGTCCAGGCTGAAGTGGGGAGGGGAGACCATCCCTCACTGCCGTGTCCCAGTCCCCAGGCATGCCATCCTGCCCGGACTGGGAAGGGCTGCAGCAGGAGAACATGGATCCTGCTGTGCCACGGAGGGGGATTTGCAAAGTCAGTCTAAGCAGTAAAAACAGCACACTTTGCTTTAGGGGAATCTCTCTGGCAACAAAGGAGGAGCTCCCATGCCCTTTTCTGGGAGAGCTCCTGGAAACAAAGCACAGGGACAATTTCCATCAGCAGTGTGACCAGCTGCTCCTGAGGACAGACGCAGAGTGTTTTCCTCACAGGCACCCCAGAGCCTGTCCTGCCTCACTGCAGGACATGAGCACGCTGCCCAAGCCAGCAAGGAGCTCAGGTGCCAGCCTCCTGCCATGGGAAGCCCACAGGAGGAAAAGAAAGTGTAGAAATTTCATTTACACCTCAGAGCCAAAACACTGCATCTGGCTGTCACAAGACCTCTGAAATAATTTTGCTCTTAAATACAAAAGAGTGAATTAAAAGGATTCTTAACCCAGAACTCTAACAAGAAAGGCCCTCTAAGGCCTTCCCTTTAAAAAGTCTCACACAGGAACCTCATTTTAAACCTGCAGCAGCATTTACACTTTGAACCAGAATGATCTTCATCAACTAGGTTCATTTAGCATGCACCTGCTTGGATTGTTAGGGAACCATGAGGCATTCTAGAGTTAAAAATGTAAAATCCCCAGAGTATCCTATCATCAGCAATCCCTCAAAGCAAGAATCCCAACAATTTTTTCAACACAACATTCAAGATATTGTACCAAAATGTTTGGTAAGGTCACCTCATGACACCTTTCAAGCTTTAAAAATCAACTCTCCCAAATGCTTCAGGAAAACTCTGCCCAGAAACATCCAAATACTGACATTGTCAGGGGCCTGTCAAGTATTTCCCTGCCCATGGTGGACCTATGCAGGAGCTAAGTTTTGGGGACTTTAGGCAATTTCCTCTCTTCACTTCTGAGTGTAGTTCAGTACAAAGCTGCCAGATGCAGCTTCACAGAGCCCCATTTAAGTGTTAATAGGCACATAATGTTAACAGTCTTAAGGCTGTCATCCAGATTTTCTGACAGAAACCCCTCCAGGTTTGTTTTCCCTGCAGGACATGGCTGAACTGGTTTGGTGCTGCCCTGGCACAGCACCAGCCCATGCTGGCCATCAGAGATCACCATAATTGACAGCTCTAAGTTCTCACACTGGGTGCAAGCAGAGGTGGAGAACAGAGAACACACTAAAAGAAAAAAACAGAAGCAAGCAAAAGCACTCCCAACCAGACAAGTACTGCAGATTGGATCCAGTGGTTATCTAGAAAATACTAAGAAGCTCAGTGATAATTAACCAGCTTTCAAACAGCAGCTTAACATCTTCACTCTGCAATCTGGTATTGATGAATATGTGCCTCAAATAGTCCATTAATATACAATCTACTGCACTCACATCACCTTGGATCTCTAAGTCCACAGTATTTACACTTAACCAAGCTCTGGCTGGATAAAAGATAAACGATCCAAATGTGCTGAAGCACTTTCCTCACTTGTTACACTGCAAGGGCACAGAAAGAAGCCAGGGCCCAGCTCCACGCTGTGTGTCCTGGTCTGCTGGTGGACTTTATTCCTCAGGGGAAGGCCCAGTATCACAGCAGTCCTCACCATCCCGAACTATTACTCCACAGCAGCACAAGAAGAAACACAACAATCCTGCCATCCAAATCTGGCCAAGTATAAACTAGCAGAACCAAGCTGTTCTTACTTCCATCCTCATGCCACTTAAGTTAAAAACACCCTGCACACGGTGGTGAAAAAGAGCCTGGATAAAATAAGTGGATGGGAGCAGGTAAGGATCTTGTAAGTGCCCTGGCTGGCTCCACGTGCGAGGGTTAGTTTTGTGAGAGCTCATTCCTGCCACGGTGCTGTGTGCAAGCCACAGAGCTTGGGAGTGAGAGAAACTACCGCAAAATAAGTTAGTGTCTTTTAAAAGAAAGGAGGAAAGCAAGAAAAAAAAAGCAAGGTACAAGGGTAATTGTGATTTTTAAAATTTTTTTTTTAAAGCAAAATAAAATATGTGCAGATGGAGGGGAAAGGAGAAGGACAGGAAAGAATGCAAAGCCAAAGAAATACTGTAGTCGTATCTACAACAAGGGAAGAATTTGATCAGAATTGGCGAGGCTTAAAGCAGCTACTGATTTTTCAGGAGGACACTGCAAAAAAATCAACACTGATGAAAAAAAATCAATCAATCAACCATTCTGTTTCATTGGTATAAGGGGAAAGTTGATGCAAACTGAGCAATTAGTTAGCAGCTGGAGGTCTTCACCTTTATCTCCTTGAAGAAGGAAGCTGTTTCGCCCTCGATAATTGGCTGCAGCAAAGGGCTTCTCCGCTTGCTGGAGGGGGAACCCTGTGACAGGTGTTAACAAGTATGTTACATTGTGAACCCCTTTCTCCTCCACCACCTGCTCTCAGCTCATTCTCACCCACACATTCACTCTCAGCTCACTGCTGGACCACCAGGAGAAATATCTTTCTCAAAGAAGAAAAATATGCCTGGCAAACTCCCTGAACCTTGGGCTGTTTTCTCTCAGGATGTTGCTTAGCAAAGGACATCACTGCCAATCTGTTTCTAAAAAGGAACTTGGGTGATTACTAGCTGGGTAGTGACTACAAGGCAAAGGCTGCAAGAAAATAATCCCCAGCCCGAGGCCCATACACACAGAGAGCATTTGGCTGGCTCTCCAGAGCTACAGGGTAAGCTCAGTCAGGCTCTCCAGACTTGCTTTCCAGGAGCCTGATTTCCCACTGAGGTGCCTACTGATGTAGAGTTGGATTTTCAAATGTATCCTGTCTCTCTATGAGCCTCTCACTGCTCTCAGAAGACTGGGAACAAACCAGTCTCATCTCTCCATTGCTAGCCTCTGTGAAATTTCAGTTTTGTGTTTAAAAAGGACCTGGGCTCTCTTTGAGAGCTTTGCATTAAATTGCCCATGCACACCTACACAGTTTCCTCCTCCTTGATTGCCAGCACTGTCTTCACAGCACACATTTTGGGGATTATTCTGCACGTACCAGGAAGAGCAGCTTTTTATTTTGTTTTAAATGTGGGACCAGGAGCACCTCCCAGTATTTGCAGAAAAAAGCTCCACTTCCCAGTGGCACTGCACTGAGCAATGCTGTGCCAGCCTGTGCACTTCACTGGCTGTCTATGGAAAGCAGGCAGGACAGGAACACTGCCCAGGAAAAGCAGAAAAAGGGTTCATACATGACAGACAGAGTAAACAGGAACTTTGATAAAAGAATTCTCTTTCCATAGACAGGCTTGAAGTATTCTGTGTGGATTTTTAAAATTAATTAATTTTCAAAAACTGGTCTACACAAGTTATCTAAAATTAAAGATGGTGAATTTTCTCCCTAGAGAGGTATACTGGGTTCCTTGCTGGTAGCAAAGCATCACCTCGAATGAGGGAATACCCACCACTCGCAGGACCCCTTTAATACAAATTAAGTGTTAGAAGACTGAGGGCCCTTTCTTTCAGCCAAGGACACACCTGGCACCTCCTGTGGGAAGTACTCAAGTCTACATTCCTGCATGCAGGAACCCTGTACACACAACCCTGTGTAACCAAGCAGCATGGAAGACCTACAGCTCAGCGTGGGTTGGTACGGAAAAAGTGTAGCCAAACAGAAGATGATGAAATAACAGCAGCAGCCCAATGGAAAGAGAAGAAACAACATGGGGTGAGATGTGCCCTCATGGCTCACAGGTGGGCACTAGAGTCCCCTGACCACCTCTGCCCAACTTCAGTATGAAGTGTGTCATTGATTCACTCATTTGCTTGATCTTTGAGTGGTAAGGAAGGTTGGGACTTAGTCTTAGTGATTGTGTTGTGTGCAAAAGTGTGGTGATTCTTGCTTCCTCAGCTCGAAACCAAAGAAAGAGCCCCCAAAAGAATGCTCTACTCACAATAATAGGGATGGTGTTGGCTCTGGAGAGGATCTGTTTGACCAAGCGATACCTGTCATACAACGGCTTCATCACCTGCCGTTCATTTTTGGTAACCTGAAAGGGAAAAAAAAAGGAGATCCATGAATCCTGCAGCAGATCCTCCACTCTACAACTCATCACCCTCAGCCTGAGGGGCTTGAAGAGAATTGCATGGGGATGACAGGTGAGCAGCATTAGCCCTGAAACTCCTGTCCATCATCGCATTGCCTGTGCTCAGTGCCACATGAGGCTGTGGGTGAGGTATCTCTTCAAGGGGCTGTATGAGACAGGTGATTTAAATGACCAGTTAGGGATCAGATGTCCAGAGCACAAAAATGACCTGCAGAGGCAGCACTCTGTCTGTCACTGTAAGCACAAGATGAGGTTTCCCATCCTGGTTCTTGTGGCCATCCCTCAGTGGCTGTGTTTACGACCCATGAAAAGAGAAAGCAGCTGCACTGACTGGATACTGCAATGTGAGGAGGCTTCCCTTGAGTAGGGTAAAATACAGCTTTCATAAAGGGTGACTTCCTGGCTTTGCTATTCCTCCTAATTTCCTCGCCAAGCCAGCAGTTTTTCATCTTTTCAACCCCCTAACCTTTCCCTCCATCCCTCCTCCCAGCCATTTTCCTGGGAAGAATTTACTGCAATGCTCAGAAGGGATGAAGGTGCCAGGGCTGTGTGGCATAGAAAAGACAGAATAGTGCTGTGATGTCTGCCCCAGGTGTTTCTGACATTGTTCTGTCCTTAAATCCACTCCTCCTTACTGCTTGTTGTGCTCCCTCCCCATTTTGAGACCATTACACACTGAGTGTGTTCATTTCTGGGTTTGTTTTCAGATTCAAGGTGGGTTTTAATTCTTCAATGTTTTCTTATAGCACACTAGAAAACAAACAAAATTCTCAGTTAAACCTGATCATCATTCAGCACTGCCTGACCCACATCCTACAAGTGTCCTTCCATTAGACCTTTTGTCTAACTTTAGATTATAAAGCTCTTATGAGGAAGCTTTAACTGATGTCATGCCTTTCTACGGCTGCTAATCACCGTAGAACACCTGAACTGCTGAGCACCTGAACAACTGCCATATAAAAATCAGCATCAACAGTGTAACCCCTAGGGAGCTTTGTGCACTCTCTCTTTCTGCAACAGAAATGGGAGAAAAGGGAATGCAGGTTGAGACGGGGAGGAAATTTTAAAGGGAACTGCAAATGTCCCACACCCCCAAAGCACAGCAGGGCTCCAATTCCTGACAGCCTCAAGCTGCCTGTTCATTGAGTAAGCATCTCTCATGGATCAGAGCATCAAACAATTCACTGAGCCCTCTTTATACTGAGTTTTGTGCTGATGTGCCTGCACTCAATTGCACTGGCCAGCAAGTTGCCTTCAACTTTGGACATTTTTCTGTAACTCATCAGGAATACAACTAGAGAAACCGAGTAACCTAAATATATCTATATATATAATATTATTCCTAGCTTTACAAGATTAGCAGTTTGTGGAACAGGAGGTACAACAGTTCTGTTGGCTCAGACAGTCTGTGACTTAAAAAAACCCCCAAGACTATACTGAGGCTTATGTTGAGGCTGAGAATCAAACCTTCAATTAACAACACTTCAGAGTTGATTAACAGCACTGTTCTGTACAGAAAAATAAACATAAGCCTTGGAATGGGCACAAAGTCCTGAGGTATGCTGAAGAATGGAAAAGATAAACAACATCCTTCAGTGTCTGAATATCAGTGTGGAGGAACAACACAGAGAGTTAACTCAGGCACTGGAAGTTAAGTGTATGGAGTCTGAGCCTGCCCTGCAGCTCACCTACACCAGCAAACTTTACAGAAAGCATATTTGGAAAGTAAATGTTTAGCACATGGGCACACCATCTCATTAGGTAAACACAAGTAAGACCAGCAAAACCTGAGTATATTTTGGGAGAACATCAAAATGCAAAGAGACTGTTTGAATAATGGAGCCTTTGACACAACTCCGGAGCACACTCCACATGGCAAAAGAGCAGCAGCTGAGAATAGAACATTGCTTGCATTGTTAGAGCAGCTCAAGAATTTCTGCAGAGACAGACTTTTGGCTTAACTAAAACAGTTCAGTTCTACCTTTGCAGTTTCATCTGTCACTGGTGCAGAAAGACCCAGTTGCACAATAAATCTGAGCTCCATTGTTTTTCTTGTTTAGTTAAATATCTTTAAGAAAAAAAAACTTGGCTGAACTATCCCCATTCTCCTCAAGCTCTCAGTACTTTTCCACTGCTGCACTGCCAGGAGCTGGGAGCAGCAAAAGCTGATCAGTCTTCCTTGCCATGCAATTCAGTGTTGCTAGGTATAGACTGCTTACTTTAAAACAAAACAAATTAAAAAACAGTTGTATAAATGAAGTATCAGAAGGGGTAGGTGGGAATGAAAGTATGATGACAAGATAGGCTCTGGGCTTATCTTTTTGAACAGACTGAAGTGAGTTCAGTAAGATGCCAACTGTTGATGTATGTAACTGTAAAAACAGCAAAAAAAGACTTGGTCTCACAGGGAACATGGGTAACATTAAATGGATTCCCCTGTGCTGCCCTTCTGCTATTTTACACAAGAATAAATCTGCCTGTCCTCTCATATATGCCATTTTCAGTTGCTAGTACAGTTGTGACTGTACAATGGTAGCACTCCATGAAGGCATTTTAATAAATTAGTCAGACTTTTTAAAAACAATGGATAAAGAAAGAAATAATTCAGAAGGAAAAGATAAGGAATCCTATGCAGTAGCAGAATGACAGATTTGTGAGCTGCACTAATCAAGTACTCCTCATAGGCAGTAATTTGCTGCTCCCAAGCCACTGCTCAAAGGATTAGCAGCACTCCGAAATTAAGTTACTTTACCTATACAGCTGGTAACAAAGATTACAATGTCATCAGCACTCCAAAATTAAGTTACTTTATCTATACAGCTGGTAACAAAGATTATAATGTCATCAGTGAAAGAGAAAGAGGGACTCATAAAAAGCCAATTTGATGGCCTGGAAGCTACTCTGTTTCTGCCACAGCAGGGATGAATGGAAGACAATACTTAATTCTCTGTCCTCACAAATAAGTTGCCCTTGTTAAGATCAGATGTACAAGAAACCTTATGCCATTCTCTTCTCCTGGTACATGGATAAAACTCATCTGTTTCTCAGGAGAAGACTAAGATCTCCTTTCAACTTAAGCTGTGATGCTCAGGAGACAAACTTCTTCAGAATTCTTTGGCCCAAGACGATGTGCAAAAAGCAAGGCACTGGGTGAAACATGCTGGAGCTCCTCTAAGGAGGTGCAATGTATGTACAGGTGCCTTCCCAGTTAGCCATTGATACCAGAAAACCACAAACTTCCTGCCTGGATGGGGGACCAGGCACAAGTATTCCTGTGCAGACTGTGCACTGGGCCACAAATTGGCTGTCTGTGGAACGAGGTGAGCACAATGCCAAAATAATGCCCGTTGAGCCTGCAGGCTCTGCCCTGCAGGTGTCTGTCCAGCCCAGTGCTGCGTGAGGACATCACCCTGCCCGGAACAGACTCCTCAGCAGCTGCGGAAGCGAAGGATCAGGGAGCTGGATTAGAGGGTGCACGTGTGGTTTGGAGAGCAAGAATTTCTAGTGACCTGATATCAAAAGGGCATTAGGAGTAAATGATGCCCCCATATTTACCACAGACAAACACATAGAAAGATGTACTTAGAAGAAAAAATAAAAATACTGCAGTACATACCGGTCTGCCATGAATGCCTTCATAATACAGCAAAGCTTTTTGAAGAGCCACTTTTTCAGCTGCTATCTGATCTCTTGTCATGTCCTGTGAAAAGTGGTACAGAGAGAGAAAGGCAGGAAGAAAAGTCAGATTCCTGGACTCAAAAAATATTGATCTGTGCCATAACCAAAGTCATGTCATATCATCATTGTGTTTTAAAGATTCACTTCTACCTTCCAGTTCTCTTTTCCCAGCTGCATTGCCAAAGAGACTGTTAATGTGAGTAGAACCCTACGCACAATGGAGGCAGATTAAACACACAAACTTTGCATATGGAGGTATTTTATATACCTAAATGGGATTTACAGATTATAAGTGCGCTTTGAAAAAACAACACTGTGCAACTTTTAATGACAGTGGCTCTTTTTCAGTTAAGATCTGAAGTGTAAATTCTACAACAGAACACACATTGTTTCTTCTTCTCCAAATCTGAGACAAACTCCAGTACCTCTTGTAAAGCTTGACACCTTTGCTTTGACTGTCACAAACACACTTTAACAGGAACTGAAGTGCAGTCAGATTGTCTCTTTCTGCCAATTCTGCTATGGAGTAAAAAGCTGTAGCAGACAAGAGGGGACAAAGCCGAAAAAAATAAAAGGGCAGACAGTTAGAGAAGACTTCTCTAGCTAAGTTGGCCAAAATTCCCCCACTGAATGTGGGGGGACACCAAGGAAGGCCTGACACCAAGCCTTCTCTCCCTATCACAGCACCAAATAATATCAGTCCCACTATAAGTGGCCAGGCTGTAGATTCTTGCTACAGACAGAAAATAGTCAAAACACATGCTATAGTATGTTTTTCTTCTGCAGATCCAGCAAACAAAAGAAAATGCTGTCTGCCTCAGTCTTATACAGCACTGCACAGTTTTCATGTCAGCAGACTCAAGGACTTCATTTACAAGGCTGCCCAAACCTCAGGAGCTCACATCATCAGACACGAAGACCTCCCTGCTGATAACCCTCAGAGATTACAGCAGCTAACAGAGCTCAGTGTGAAACTGAAGGCTAGAAATAACACACCCTGAGAGAGTAACATTCAGCTTTGGAGTGAACAAGAAGCAAACAGATGACACAATCTCCAGAAGCACTGGAAGACTCAGAATTTGCCAAAAGCTTTTGGATGTAACAACAGAAATAGCCAACATAGGGCAGGAAAAAATTGCAGTAATTCAGAAACATTACTTGGAATATACAAGGGTCAGACAAAGAACACAAGATGACAGACAATAGAAACTGAGCTCTGGGAAAAAAAAAATCTAAAAAAAAGATACTGAAGGCCGAGGGCAAGGAACTAAAGCAAGTGAGGCCAGACTAATGGCTGCAGACTTTTAAACAAAATGTAGAAGACCACAGCGCTTTCACAAGTGACTGTGCAGCCACAAAGTTACCTACTTGCACTTAAAGGCCTAAATCTGACCTGTCTACATTGTACCTTAATGTCTTCAGGTCGATTTGTCTCTGCTCGTTTCTCTTGAAGCTTCTTCTGGATGGAGTCAAGAGTCACTTCCACGGCAGGCTTGGCAGATTTATCTGACAGGTCTTGCTTCTTGTCATCCTCCTTTTCCAGCTGAGAGCCGAAGCTCTTGGGGAGCGTGTTGCTGCGCTGACGCACAACAGGGCCAAGGTCTTCCTCTGATATCTTCAGTTTTGACTCTGAACAGGGAAGTTTGGGGAGAGATCGGTAATTTTTCATTTTTAAAGTGTGACAGTGACAGGATCACTGCCTCACATCAAATTGAAACGAGGCAGAGTCGAGCTCTGCCAAAGGTGCACCTGTGGTGGCTGCTTACCTTTAAGCTGCTTTCGGAATTTGGCCAAATCATTTGTCCATTTGAGCACTTCAGGGTTGGCTGCTTTGTCACTGTGGGAAGGCTGGGAGGAAAGAAAAACCATGATGAATCTTTGTTAAAACCACCAGAAGAGATTCACTGAAACACGTGTGTGGCACCAAGGGGTACGATGGAATTTGGACCCAGTACAAAGCACAGGCACTGGCTTCTGACTGGCAGCTGCACACCTCTGACCAACCCATTTCAGATCTTGCTTGAACAGCTCCTGCCTGCCACAACCTCCTGTGTTAGGGGCATCAGGAGATGGATTTTCTTTTTAGAAAACACAGAACATTTGATGGCAATGATTAAGTTGCAGACATGACTCAGAGGGCCGGATGCACATTGGAATCCTTGTGTCTATTGTTTGCTAACAAGAGGGCACCTCCAAAATAGAGAAAACCTAGCATGAACAGCTGGAAAAGTGTTACAACACATGTATCCACACCAAAGGCTGCCTTACATCCAAAGACATCAAAATAACCCAAATGCCAGGCTAAAGCAAGCTCTGGGCATTTCTTTCAGCCTCTTCTACTGCAGGCAAGACCTTTACAGTACAATTCTTTGCCATTTAGACAGCCAAAGGTGCACATGTGCAAAGCTTTATAGTTCCTCACAAAGCTTTCTGTGCAGGAGAAGGGCATGTCAGGAACAATTAAGAGTTCAGTACACTGCTGCTGCTCAGCAGCACTTGACTGTGGTTCCTTGCTCAGGAGTGAATGCAGCTGGTCTCTGCCCTCTGCAATGAGGGATTGTGCCCTGGGATTACCATCATGCAAACGAGATGAGCAACTGTGCTTCCCATATGCTGAACTTAAATAAATAAACAAAAAGAAGGTGAACACAGCTATTCCTACACAATGTCTTAAGCAGTGGTCGAAATCCTATGAGATCATCAGCCTCCCTCTCTTGTGCTACATGGATAGTGCATAATGCTTGGAAAGGTTATTTGTGTGGAAACACATTTCTGGGAGGGCAGCAGGTTTTCTACCTTTTATTTTCCTTCCTCCTTATAAAAGCTTTCAAGCCCTCTGTATGTTTGACCCACTTCCCTGGTGTCCCCTCCCTTTGCTGCTAATGCCATACATCTCCACATAAATGCTTAACTCCTAGAGACTCACTCTGTATTTCCTCTCCTCTTCAAATTTGTCCTCAAATCTCCTGATCTTTTTCTTCAGCCCCTGAATCCTCCGGGTGAGCTGTGCAGGGGTAAGGTCTTCTCTGTCATCTTCATAAGATCCTAAAGAAGAACTCCGTCTCCTACCAAGAACAGAGATTGCAGGAAGAGCTTATCCCAACAGCCACAGTACATCTTGATGCAAGAGCAAGCCACTTACACTTTGTGTAAATAAAGGCAAAGCCCACTAAAGTGAGAATGCTACATTGCTACTCTGCAATGACAAGAGAGCAAAAGATGATCTAACAGCTTCTTTCAGCAACAGCAAGTCTCTAGATATTAATGCACAAATCCAGAAATTATTAACTACAAAGAACTTCTATAAAAATATCAGTTCCCTGTGAACAGGGACAGAAACCCAATGCAGCCTGGCTGATCCAAACAGATGCTGCTCGATACAACTGTGCAAACCCTTTTCAGCTGGATGTGAAAGCCATCACTGGCAGGTCACAACCCACCTCATGAAGGAGTGAGAGTTGGGAGGAGAAGGAGGCACTTCTGTATCATCCAGGTACTGCTGGCTCTGTCCATAGGCATAGAAGCGAGGGGACAGCATGGGGTCACTGTCCTCATCCAGAAGCTGGCGAATCAAGCGCCCGGCCTGCGGGGAAAGGCGAGCCTCATCTGAGTCTAAGCCGTCTCGCTGCCATGAGGAGAGAGCAGGGATGGGCTCTGGGAACAGTAAGACAAAGGCTGGTTTTATCAGGTTTGTTTTATACATAAGGCAGACTCCAGGTAACTTGCTAATGAACCTCGACCCGCTCGTCCTGGACCATGACTCTTGTCACCCAGCATTCTATGGTCACTGCTCACATCTGCCCTGTGTACAAAGCATTACAAGGCTTGCACACAGCAGGTAACCTACACAAATATAAGTCATCTCTTAGGTGCAAGAGAAGACTGCCCAAAAGCTGACCAGGAATTACCATGGACTCACAACAAACAAGGCAATCTCCAGCTAGCACCTCTGAGGAAAAAGTTATGCTGGACAGAGAGCATTATTGGCACATGGTATATAGAAGAGGCAATTGGATTCCAGAACAAATTTTTTTCAGTTCCAGGATGTACAAATGCTGTAACTGAATAGTATATCAATGGTTGTCCTGTAGGTCCCAGCACTCCAATGCAACCCTGCTGTCCGCTATTGGAAATTGAAAGCCTAGGAGTAAGCATAGGTTCTTCTAATCTGCAAGCAAAAGGTGCCTCACGTTACCACCTGTTCCACAGGTGCTTAGCCCACATATTAACAATTATACTAATATGGTCTGAGTTCCCCCTTTTCCCTTTCTCATACAATCCTGCTGCTTACAGCATGGTAGAAATGTGAGGAAATCTTCAGCCCCCTGGACAGCCTAACCAGCTAGAAGTAAAAGCAATGTAGTACAGGGAAGTGGTGAAGTGGGAGAGAAAGGGAAACTCAATTTAGCATTGCTGATTAGCATAATAGAGCCCATGGAAAGCAATCGCCTCAATCTTGTGATCACTCCCTCCAGATGCCATAAGGAGTCTAACATTTTGTGTTCAGATAGTTTACTAAGCTGATTTGCATGCTCCTACTTAAACTGTCTAATCCTGTGGTGCTAAGAGCCAGGGTTTGAACTTATAAATCTAACAAATAGTTCTAGAGTCAAGTAACAAAACAAAAACCTCACAGAAAGCTCCCAGACCAGTCGCGGAGCTACGGACTAATTGTTTCCTGTGCCTGGTGTGTCTATTCTTCATTCACAAAGAGAAAGGACTTCTGAAGTTGGCAGTTTATGAATAAAAAGCAATGTTTTCTTCTGCTAAACAAGGTTAACGGTTTCACAGCTCAGAGTGTGTTGCATGAGGACTGCCCTGCAGAACCTCTGTGCTGTTTAACATTCCCCCCCCTGCACAATTCAGGCAGTGCCAGATCATCGCCAATGCAGCGGTGACGGGCTCAGTGCTGTTCTGCCTGCACACATCTTCAAAAGATGCTCTCTTCCTTCTCTCTTCTTCCTTAGCACATGGACACAAAGGGCACGCCTCTGCTTAGAGGCTGCTGCTGCATGCACACTGATGTGCTACCCTGAAAGGGATGACAGGAGGTTTTTGCACAAGCTTTCTGCATAGGAGCCCCTTAAAGGTGTTCTGGTAAGAGACGCACATACAAGCCTGGCTCACAGAGGCTACTTCCATGGGTTGTGCAAGTCCCAAGAGTATGTAAGCTGTTTCGCCATGGTTTGGGAAGCTTATGCAGCCTGAACTTCCTTCAGTTAATTTCTTAAAATAGAGCTTTTCTAAGCTCTGTTCAACCATGGCAGTTTCTAATACCTGAAATATTTTGCATCCACTTCCCTGAATCTCGCATGATTTTAGGAAGGGTCTCACAAGAGCTTTTGTAGCAAAATAAAGGATAATACAAAACGAAAGAAATGAATATATTTGACTAGCAGGAATGAGAGTTAAACGATGCATGAAATTCTACTAGACATGTCTCACTTCTAATTGTTTGAATACCTCTCACCCCCAAACAGAATTTCCTCTTGGAAATTGTTAAATAACATCTCAGTCGGATTTACATAGATGGAATAAACTTAGAAAAAAATCAGGCATATTTAGCAGTAACTAAATTAAGCTCCTACCACACCAGCTAACAAAGCCATTATTAATCATGCATGATGCATGTGACTTTGTCCAAGGTGGATTTAAAACCAGATAGCATGCAACATTCAGGGAATTGCAATGGCTCAAAGAGCCTCTGATCAACCCCCAAAAGACGGCAAAGCACTTTACGTAACCTAATTGAGACTGAGGTATGTCTACTTTCTATTTCATTGATTTCAACAAACTCCCTCAAAACAGAAACTACCATTCCAAAGGCGAAAGTGTTACAAAGGAGAAGAAAAAAACAAGTCCTAAAAATAAAAATCAAATTTTAGACTTGACAGAAGAAATGGCTGCTATAGGAAATCAGCTTTCTTTAACCCTTGCTCCTGGAAGGCCTGACTCTCTGGTGATTTTGTCCCCTTGCTGACCCTACATATTTTAGAAGACAAAACCTCATCTACACACAAAGTGGCTAAGCCCCTGAGATCAACACAGCAATTCATCAAGGAACATATTTAGATATGTACAATTATGGATCTTATCTGCATCAGACCACTAAGTGGACCAGAACTGCAGTCCAACTCCCTTCTCCCTCCTGCTGGCCAGGTGCCTGGTGCTTCAGCTGGAAGCACTGGAATTGCTGGATCACACAAATGCACAGGAACCCGCTAAGGGTAAGCTGCTGCTTTTTCTGACAATGCACAATCAGTTAATTCCTTTTTAACAGGATGCATAATATATTTTGTTACTCATTTAGCCAAGACAGCTATCAAAGCATTGAGCTTTTTCTGAAGGCTGCTAAATTCCTGAACTGAATGGTTCAGTTTTGAAGTATCTGCTAACAAGTCCAGTTTTAAAGCATCCACTATCATGATTAATCTTGTCACTCTTTCCCTGTTCTGCTAATTGAATAATAAAATCTCAATAAAGAATGTAAACATTTCACCTTTTCTTTGCCACTGACTTGACAGAGCGATTACACTTACTCCTTGTCTGTCCTGAACAGATCTCTCCTGCTCAGGGAAAACTCGGTTTTCTACTTATCTCCACATTCTTGCCATGTACTGCTTTTCCCCCAATTTACCAGAATGACAACTGTTAAAGAAAAAAAAAGGGGGGAGAGGGGGAGAACTATTTAGCCACCATGGCTGTAGCAGTGCAGAGGAGGAGTGAAAAAATTTTTAATGTCTGGGTCAGACTCTTTAAGCATTTCTCTCAGGCATGCCTGTTCTAAGCTGGCGCAGAAGCAGTGAACTGTGCGCTGGTAGCAAGCCTGCAGTCCTTCAGAAGTGCTGCACTCCCCCTCAAAATCCCACAACCAGCTCATCTCTCAACAAAGCTGTCAGCCATCTGCCAGGTGTGGCTCTGCAGAGCTCCACAGGCACACAGAGCATCGCCGATGGCAATACAGCCTCTCTGCCAACCTGCTGCATAGAGGGCTCGAGTTTTTAATAAACCTGGACCATTCAGTGCTTTGCACAAGAAGAAACATACATTGTATCAAACTGGTGTATTATTGGTGAGCTCTAAGCCATCTCACTGACAAAACCTGACTTCTTTTTGTCACTACACTGTTTATTTGCCAGGGTTACTAGGGGCTGCAGGGCCAACGGAGGGATGCCTATGCACAAATACCACTTGAGGTGCAGCCAGCAAAACGCCGCAGGCATCTCCTGTTTCCCTGTCTGCAGCCACACAGCTTGAACATGCTGCTAGCACTGCTTTTACACACACCCACCTGTCAAACAGCTGAGGCCAAACCTCAGCTACTGTAAATTGATGCAGGTCCAGAGGGATTAAAAAGTCTAAACCCATTACAACACCTGAGGTGCTAGTATCAAATGCCACTTGAAAGACTCCAGGAAGACCTCTCATAATGAAATGAATAAAGTAATTTAAAACCCAAGCATTCCAAAGCATTCACTAGCTCAGTAACAACCTATTTTCTTCATCTCATAAATAACTTTATGAAAATATCCTTGTTTGAATACATCAGGAGGCATTTTTCCTATGTAGATCAAAAGAATAGCCCAAATACAGTGCCACCACGCCTTTTCACTTAGATGACACATCTCTCAGCTAGCAAACTTTGTATTTTGTTTAAAGCATGTCATAACAATCAAAATCATAATTTTAATATTTTGATGTTATTCAGTAAAAAATGCAATTTTTTTTCTATACTTAGTAATAAAAATAGAATGTGCTTCATCACCTTTTGATTTCTTAGGCTAAAGAGTGTTACATACAAATATACGGATCAATCTAAGTCCACAGTGTTGAAAAGAAGAAAACTAAATTCAGCTTCCCTTCTGCTATACTATATATATTTTTCTGCATTACTTTGGGTTTTTTTCCATGGGAAAGTATCAATTAAGTCAGTGTCAAAACTTTTTGTAGATCAGCTTCACCCTCAGGGTCTCAAGTGCTGCAATATTTGAACTCAAACTGTATTTTTAACTTCGGCTTTTATTATTTTTTTTTTAAACTTGAAGAAAAACGCCTGCTGATTGTTTCATAAGTGCTCGTTACTGCAAACTCTGCTTGAAATCTCAGCTACAGAACTTTTTTAGTGTCGGTAATCGGGTGACATCAGCAGCAATCACACATCATATTGATTTACTGAACTGCCGGCTCAGCCCAATCTGCTGACAGGGCCAGCCACTGCTGTGGAGAGCAGCATACTTCCAGATTTTCCCTGAGAACAGGATAGCAAGTTCTGGGCTTGAATTAGAAACATTTGGTGAGAAATCTACACAATAGTGCTGGACTGCGAGAGAACACTCTGTTCTCCTCAGTCGCTGCACCCAACTCAAACGTAATCCACAATTAGAAACCTTAGCTGTGGAAGCAGCTCTCAACATGCCTGCTCCCAAAGCCACCTCAGCTGGCACTCACTGACCAGCTTAGCAGGCAAACCCAGCAGTCAGACATGACATCCCAGCTCACAGGGACAGCTCAGCCCACACCCAGCACGGTAATAAAAAACTCCCTGATTCGCACCTGCCAGATGCACACTGGGAAAATACTCCTGGACCATGGGAAGTGCATCGAGGCAAGGAGTGCAGCACTTGGATTTTGCTGGGGCACTGCTCACGCCCTGAGCACTGCGTCAGTAGCCTGATGGTTCCTACACATGCCTCTATACTTAGCAGGTGAGGGGGATGCAGAAGGCGGGCACATGGCAAAGTGTGAGGCTATGCACTGCGGGGAGCAGGGAGAAAATGTCTCTGTCCTCTCTGTGCTCAGCTTCAGGTAAAGGGAACACAGCCTGGAGAAGTACAGCAAACCTCTCCTCTTGTGTACAGATTTGACTATGAGGTGAACATCAAGGGGAAAAAAAAAATCTGGTAGAAATTTCTGCTAGTGTAAAATAAAAGGCACAGGGCCCTGCCAGCTCACCTGGCAGCAGTTATCTGAATTCTGTGCCCCTGAATAAGGGTTTTTACAGCAGCTCTGCTCTTTAAACAATAGAGAGCCTGCCTGAGTGACAAATAAAAGCTAGTCAATGGACAATGTTGTCTGGTGTAATTTTGCTTCCATTGTTCAAGGCTCTTTCCTAACATTTCACTGGAGGCAGTGACAGCTACAGCTCAAGGCAAGCCCTCAACCTGTAATTGTTCTCACTTGTCACTTGTGAAAGTCCCAGCAGCTGCCCTGGTCACTAGAGGCTCTGTATTTCCTGCAGTATGATATAGAGGACCTTGACCCCAAACATCAGCTCAACTATGCCCTGAAAGAATGGGTAATTTCCCAAGAGACAGACTCACCAAATTTGCTAGAACAAAGCAATAAACAGCTCAGGATTAGGGCATCTGAAGGCACAGCCCTTTCTCCTTTTTGCTGGGGATGAAACCAGAGCTGTGGCATGGATCCTGCAGAGATGTGTGAAGGTTTGAGTGCCTCGGGTTGGCTGGCAGGGAAAGGGAGGATGTCCTGGTTGCTAGAGGTGTGGATGGGTGCTACAAACATGCCCTGCAGAGCCAGTCTCAACAACAGACTCTGCTGTTAGCTACAAAAGCAGTCTGAGAGTTGATGTTAAGATATTCCTCTTCCTGGCTGCTGCAAGCTTGATTCCACATCCACAGCTAGGAAAGACTCAGTCTCTCCATGCTGAGACACAGAAGGCACCATTTGCTGCTGTTCACCCACACCAACAAAATGGTGATTCTGGAAGGCACACATTTCAGAAGATGATGCCTCTCTCACCCCAGACAGCTGATTCTTTGGAAACTGCCCACCTCCTCCTCCTGTGAAATACACGTGAACAGAAGGGAGGAAGGAGGAATCAGAGAGAAGCACAGTCACATGTGCCCATAATCCTGTCTCGTATTTGCAGGGCAAGAAAGCTAGAATCCAAACATAAGAGCATGCCTACTAAGAGGGAGTTGTACCAAAGAAGCAACTTATTTCATACAATGGGGAAGCCTCTGGCAGACAGAAAAGAGCTGTGTTCTCCCCTTCATGCTTTCATATGACTCCTATTAGTAATGCAGGAAGAAAAAAAAAAAAAGCAATTATTTCCAAAGGTTCACAGGAGGGCTGAAGCCACACATCACCTCTGAGAATGCAGACATGCTCACCCTGGCTTGAGACCCTGTAGGGCTCTGCTAATTGGCACCTCAGTAAACATCCAGCAGCCAGGGCCACCTGGGAGCCCTTCCATGGCGCTTTGATCAGGCGTGCTGCATGTGCCGTGATTCCACCCAGGGAATCCCCACCTAGAAAGCAAATGAAAAAACTCCCTCCTGTGCACGGTGACTGCCTGCCTGGCTGAATCAAAGGCAGCCATGGCAGTGGGTTTTCTTTACTCACGCCTGAAGTGTCATAACTACTCCCCTCCTAGAGGGAAAGGCAAAACACACCAGGTCACGTACGCTGGGGAGGCAGGAGCAGAGAACTTCCTTTCTCAGTGTTCCTCAGAGATTGTTATTTTAGAGCAATTAATTAGTTGCACATTTTCCCTCTCTTGCTTTATTGAAACACCACACTTGTGTTTCCCTGTCAAAACCCATCTTTCACTCCTAAAGCATAAACTAACAGAAGAATTCTGGCTTGTACACAGACACATACTCTGTAACTAGAAAAGGGTTTGATCCCCAAACTGCTGGACACCTTCATTTCATCTCAATTTCAAATGAAATTAAGGTTTATGACACCCACAGAGTTTGCCCAGATTACCACTCTGACATGAGTACGTGCAAATAGCCAACCAAGCATGCAGTCTGGATAAGAGAGCTAAGAAATAGTATTCAAGCAATTTAAAAGACATACAATCAATTTAACACTGCTATTTGAGCTGGTGATCAGAATTCCTTCACAGCATAAACAAGAAAAAAGTTGTTCGTAAGACAAAGTAAGAGATAGACAGAATTTTTTACCAGCTGTGCTTTTCAGGTCTGAATCATTATTTCCAAACAGGGATTGAAGAAGACAAGATCTTTTTTAGACTGTAAAATACCCAGTTGCTTTGAAGTATAGGGCAGTCTAGCTTAATTACTCAATGACCTGCCACTAAGAAATAAGGTCTCTTGAAACATTTAGGGACTTAACAGTACTAAACAAAACGTGAAAATAACTTCAAGAAGAAAACATTTCATTTTCTCCCTCTAAGTGACAATTAGAGTTAGTACCATTCAGTATTTGCTTCCAGGTTCTCCAAACTTTCAGTTCTATATTCAGGACAAAGTTGCTTTTCTATTGTTTTTAGCAAGAGAACCTGTTCACATAAAGATACACCCAGCCCACTCAGGTTTCCCTCTCTCATTTCACTCACACAACCAGCCATCACACAGTCCTACCTTCCCAGTTGTTGTCATCACACAGTGATGTTAAATCCAGCCGAGGCACTTCAGATACAAAGCTGTTTTCCTGATCGTCAGCATCTTGATTTCTTTGCAACTTGTTTTCAGGCATGCTTGGATGTTCTTGAATCTTCATACCTGCAGTCAGCTATGTTCCCATACACCCAAAGAAGTGAGAAAGGAAAAAAGAAAAAAACAAAACGTTTCAGGATGCAGAAGGGGGAAAAAATCCCCTGCAGTCACAGCAGCAGTAAGCTCATGCCTTTAGCTAAAAAGGTCCAAACAGACCCTGATGTCTGCAGCTCCAAATCCAAATCCCTTGCTCGGTGACCCCCTATGTACTAAGTGCTCACTCACACCAGTAAAAACATCCGTCCATCTGCCTTCCTTGAATTTTTCCTTCTTTAGAAAGCTTCTGCAAGTTCCTGAGACTGCCTGCCCTGACAATTGCATGCAGCTGCGAAAGCCTCCAGTAGTGGATTGGGATGAAATGGGAGGGAGGGAAGCAGGGAGGCAGGGAGAAAGGGAGAGGGAGGGGGGGCTGCGTACACTTCCTACAGGAGCGCAACTCCTTCGAGCAACAACAAAAACGCTGCTGCTGCTAGGCTGTAGCAATATGGTGCCTTCTAAAAAGCAGGCACCAGAGCTCCCGAGGCAGCAGGCGCAGCCAGCCAGCAGTGCAGGCTACGTACACGAATGCTCTCATGCAGGCTGTGCTGGCTCAGGTCAATTAGTGCCAGCTAAGCTGTGCTGGCTGCACATTCCCCGATTTCCTGTGGTTGTTTTCTAGCTGGGCGTGGGGAGAGCAGAACTATTTATGGAGGAGCTCTGGGTATTAAAGCGGTGTTGCGCAAATCCAAACGGCAGTAGGGTTTGGCATCTCAGCTGGAAGCAGTGTGGACTCTGGGAAAACGCCAAAAATTTCACACAAGCATCCAGTGACTTCGGAATAAAAAAAAAAAAAACAAAAACACAACAAAAAAGCAGAATTCTGTCAAGTAAATGATTCATCAGCTAGCACTACCTAGAAGCAAGTGCTGTTTGTCTCGGCACGGTTCCCCCCTGCACATAGCACACGTCGTGTGCGTTTATGCAGAGATCCCTGCTGCTCTCACAACCCAGAGACACAGTGCGCCTGTCTGTGACCAGCACTTCTGGCACTCCAAAATACATCAGCTGTAATGCCTCACAGAGGCCAGCAGGGAAAAGGAAGTGTAGTGCGTGTACACAAACATGTAGTGTGATATGTATAAACCCACCAACAAACACAGAGCTAGCTGAATAGACAGGATTACGTTACTACATAAACTATTTGGATTTGTTAAGAACAGCTTAGGCATAATTCTGTCAAATATAGTCTACTGGGCAGTCAGTGTGCTGTTTTCCCCTCTGCAGGTATTTTGAAAATCTAGTAAACAGTCTGCATATCATACATGAAGAAAATGGGCCGAAAGAAAATAAGCAGTATTTCTGGACCTATTTTCCTTGTGAATCCAGAAGCATGGCCAAATGTTTCAATATCCTTAGCACACGCCACTAAGGCACATTTACTTTCTTTCATCTGCAGAAAGCTAATGATGTGTTTGGTGCATTTTTTCCCTTTTGAGCAGAGAAAAACAAGGAACTTGCATGAAGAGGGAAAAAAAGTTGCTCAGCAGACAAATCATATGAATAAATGTTTTTATCTGGATTCAATTCCATCAATCCTTGCAATTGAATGGGGTGCTAAATAATCTCATCTAGGCTTCCTTTCCCACAAAAGGTTGGATCAGGTGATCTTTTGAAGTCCCTTTCAACCTGGGCTGTTCTACAGTTCTAAAAATCTGGTCGATGAATACCCTGGTATTTGTAAAGAGTGTTCTGCATTGTATTTGTGTAAGGTGTGTATTTCCTGTTCATTTCAATAAATGGCCTTTTTGAAACACTGTAACAAAATGAAACACTAAGTGACAGTTTGCCAAGCACTAATAACTCGTGCAGCTTGACGCTAAATCTGATTACAAATGTGTTTATTGTACATGGAAAAATGCTAATTCACCATTCAATATCTTTTAATCTGCTTCCAGTTGGGAGGACTTAAATATTTCTCTAAGGTCCATTGACAGATTTCCTGCCAGGATCTAAATAGTCTGTGTACCTCACAAAGACTGATCAGTGGCCAACTGTACCAGTTTATCAACTGCTCGTAAATTGCCAGCACAGTATTTAAAGGTGATATTTTAAGGCAAGGAAAGAAATAAAGCACTGGGTTTCAAAATAGGTGCTATTTTAATAACAAAGAAGTGTGAAGAGAGAAAAGTACCTACATTTTAACAATTTCAAAGGGAGCAACCTGAGAATACCATCTTGTCACCACTACTGACACTGATTAGAGATAAATGTCTTTCTGTGAAGACTCTACAATCTCCTGACTTAATAAGACTCTTAAAAGATAACTGAGCAGATATAAGAGCACTTCCCAGACAGGTAAACATTTCCATTACACATATACTAAAAAGATCATATTGAAGTCTTCTTCCTCCTAAAGTCATTTCAGTTGTTGGAAATATTTAAAAGCTGTTTAAAAACAGGCCTGTACTCTGCCTGCAGCCAGTCCTTCCCTTGCTCACTGATGTAGGCTCTAATACAATGAATAAATCATTAGGTGTTCTGAAGAACAACGGTGGTACAAACCCAGGAGACTCAAGAAGGCAGATGTTTAACTTTCTCTGCATTAATGCTCCAAACCCACAGAGTGGTAGATAATTCAGTATTCCCATCACTTATTTTCCTTTTTGATTTCCTGACGCCACCAGCTGCCAACCTCTAGGAAAACAATCAAGTAAGGGAGAACCACTTTGCTTTAGATACAGATGTGCCACAATTTCTTAGAAACCAAACAGGCAACAAATTGATGATGTTAACAGCTGGCAGTCACAAGTTCACTGCAGATATAAAAATGACCACAAAAAAAAAAAATCTTCAAAGCAGCTACTTGAATTCTGATTTTTAGAAGCTGCTTCTGCAGCTATGTTTTGCAGACACCAGTAACTACAGATCTAAGTAGCCTGGAGATAAGTCAGCTGTATTCATTCTCCCTGCTCCAATGGAGATTCAGCATAAAGAGCAGCTCAAACAGTAAGAAATAAATGGCAACAGAAAGACTTTTAAATTCTGATCAGGAAGTTGTATTCTGTTCAATTACCTGTGGATTCCAATCAACTCTATATTAAAGGCTTGCTTCCCCTACATCTGATCTTCCATTAAAGCCACAAGCAGGAAGCATCCTTAAGCACATCTCAGGAATACAATCTGATGCAAGAACACAGCCATTCTGCTGCCGTCCTCCTACATGAGCCATGTCAACAACCCCTCTACATTTGCTGCCATATTAGTATGAATCTTAAATACTTTTATCAAAACCTGGGTACTAGAAACCGGTGGTTTTCATCCTGGAGCGTAGCTATTTCCAAGGGTAGATTATGAAGGTTACAAAACCACTGAAAATTCAGTTGGGACTTGTGTTTCAAGGTATTTTTACAGCCTCATGGAGACCCGAGTCAGCAGAACTGGTAGCTATGGCAAATTCTGAATACTTTTCCTAATATCTTCAGACTGGAGATAGGGCATGAAAGAGAATAGAAGAAGAAAATCCCTGTCCGTTCCTCAACCTGAATGAGTTGTTTGTTATGAAACTTATGTCTTTAAGCTGCCCTAAGCAAAAGGCTTATAAGGGGCAAGGAATGTAAAACAACTCTGAAGGAATGTAACATTTTCTTGACCTTGTAATTCCTATATAATACAATTTCTGGGTTAAGATCCTCTCCTGCAGTTAAAATTTTACACTTTAAAACTTTCCCTGGAGTGAAGTTTATTTTAAGATTATGATTTCATATTTAAATGTATCTCCATCAGGCTAATTTAAAAGCTTAATAAGTGTATTGTGTGGCATGGCAGCAACAGCAGCTTTTCCACATGCAAGTGGGTAAATGAGGAACAAGGTGCTGCAAATTCTGTGCTCTGGAAAACACAACAGCTCATGAGCAAGTGCGAGGGATTACTGACCCTCTGGGAGCAAAGTAGGAGATCCATGTAAGCCCAGTCAGAGCCGTGATCAAAGGCAGCCCTCAACATCCTTTGCAGGGCCTAAATATTTCGGGGTCCCCCAGACTTCACCACCTACCACACAGCTGGTCAGAGCTCAGCTGCTAGCAACCTTTTACCTTTCCTGCTAGGTGGAAATAATCCCCACCACAAATGAAGTCTTTCGAAGGCAATAAATGCATAGTGGTTTTTATTTTTTCAAAGAACCACAAGAGGAGTCTCATGTAAAAATATGACCAGCCTTCAGTCAACTCCAAACAGCCAGAGAAAGCAGAGTGTCTACAGCTGTTTTACTGTGCCCATTTAAAATGGATGCACAGTGAGGGAGAGGTGCCTCAGACAACTCTCCCCAGTATTTTAAATGCTTGGTTGTCTAGAGGTGTTCTAAGCAAACCCAAATGAACCAGTGACTGCAATGGGGTTCAACCTAACCCAACCCCACTCTTTGATTTAACAGCCAGATGAAAAACACCTTAAAGCCAGTGCAGGAAGTGTGTGTGTGGGTAAGAGAAACAGAAAGCTAGGGGAAAAACTGTTGCCATCAATGTCACATCTCCCCCCAATATCCATCCCAGCCATTGACTCTTAGAAAGAAGCAGGAGATTTCTAGGACGAATGGATTACAGACATTCAAAAAGCAACAGGCTGCATTAGGAAATGATAAATAAAAGACCAAACAATTTTAGAGAAATCAAGAGAGACAAGCTAATCTTACTACCCGGGCAGATAAGCAGTCAGATGCCCTGTCTGCCATGATTAAAAAGGGAACTTCACATCTCTTAAACCACAGTGCTGACTTCAGTGATCCTTCCCTTTTCGGCAAGGAGGGATGAAAGGGACTGAAGCAGAAGCTATCAACTCTCCAATGGGTTGAGAGGCTCCCTAAACTATGTAAATAAAAAGCAGAGGTAAGGGACAGAAAAAGTATATGCTAACTCTATCTCTCTCGTGAGAACAGAACTATATGCATAACTATATGTTTCTACTCAATAAAATGCTCATTTAGAGACCACAAAACTGAAATACAAAAAAAAAAAAAAAAAAAAACAACAAAAAAATACCAACCTGAGAATGCCTGAAAAAAACCTCATCGTTTTCACTTTCTTTGCTATAAAAACAAAACAAAACAAAACAACATATTACAAACACAAAACCAGACTTGTCTTGTAACAAAACAAACCAAGGTTTTTACATTCTTGAACACTCAGTAATTCACACAGTAAATGAAGGGACACTCTGGGCTGCAGCACTTCAAGCTGCTAAACTATGCATTTTTTACTTCCTCTCAGGAGCTATTTGAGAACAATAATGCAATTTAATTCCAGTGCTCTTAATTCAAACCAACACAACTCTCCCAACAAATATAACTGTTGAGAGAAATTGTCATCTCAGGTGAGTGAGGCTGGACAGCTCTCGCAGAAGAGCGAAGCACAAGGGAAAGGGCTGGATTCCCACCCCAGAGGCCAGGTAAGACAAGCCCTGCAGTCCTGAGTGGAGCATGCTGGTTCAGGTGCTCCACAGCTGATTTCTTTTCAAGTCTGTACCACCAGCACCTTCAGTGACATTTCTATCAGGCTGGGAAAAGAGCCTTGGTGGGATGTGGCGCAGGACAAAGCCCACACAAGACACACAGTGCCTCCATGAAGCTCTGCTTTGAAGTTAACGTGGTGGGTAATCTGTTCTGTGGCATGACTGTCACCCCCACAGCCTGTGCTGGAAGATCTTTCAGGCTGTACTACAACCACAGGGGGAAGAAAAAAAAAAAAATCACCTTTCTTCAGGTAAAATTTCCATGTCATCAGGTCCTGTTCTGTCTATAGGCTTGGATGAGCTAAAGCTTTCCATACTCTGCAATACAGTAAATATTAAAGCAGTGAGATATATATGAGAAACAGATTCAAGCTGCAGGCCATTAAACAGATCAAATACAGAAATATCCAACATTGACACTGTTGAGTACCGTGAGGACAAGCCATGTGGCCACTTCAAGCACATGTCCAGAAGGCTTCCAACCCTGGGTTTTGGGCAAGTCTCTTTTAAATAGGAGGAAGTGTGGTTCCTGCCCTGGAAACTATGTGCACAGACTTCTTGGGCAGTCACAGCCCTCTCTCACCTGCTACACCTCCAGCCCTATAAGGTGACACAGGTCAGTCATTCCAGCCTTGCCTAATTTGATTCTCCAAGTCCTGCGAGTACCTGGCTACCATGTCCCTGAAATGCAGTTACAAGCTTTTAATGCTTTGTGGTTGGTTTGCTCAGGAGCCTAAGTGGAACTGACAGTTTTTCCACCACTGACTTGTGCTTTTGAGCCAGATGCAATCAGACAGCTAAGAGGAAAGCTTCCACTCACTGTCCTACATACTCTTTCAGGCTTTGAAAAAAAAAAGGAATGCTCAGAAAAGGGTGTTTAAGGAGAGACAAACTTGTTTACATGACAAAGGCCTATTAGTAAATGCTAAGGTGCATGTTATGTTATACTCCAAGTAGGTAGTCTAATTGGTTATTATTTGATGTGTAAAGGTGTAGCCAAAAGAAAGCAAAACCACCACACATCCTTCTGGCAGTCTCTGAAATGCAAGTGTGGAATAAGCATACTCATTAAAACTTAAAAAGCAGCTTCTGCCCTTTCAAAACAATAGCACCATGCTCTCCGCAAGATGTTTCACAACATACTTGCAGTTGATCATCCCACTGTGCCATTTCCTACAGCAGAGCAAGCAAGAACCACACTGGTGGTCTTCTTGGTCAAAGTGCTTTTAATACAAGATTAGTCCATTTTATATTCCTTTCAGCCTTTGCCCTTCAAGAGATCCAAAGATGAGGGATGGGGTAAAGTTCAGTGGACACAGCTACATTTGAAGATGTTTCTTCTGCACGTTTGAAGACTTCATGAATATTTTTCAGGTCCACAGCTGAAGTGGACACTTCTGTCATTAATTCCTTTCCTAAATGCTGAGAAAAATTCTCATTTACATTGAAACTGCTTTACACTCCACAGGCACAGAGAAAAGGTGCTGAAAAGATCATTAGCACTAGACCTTTGCCTATCTTAAAGTGCACTGCTACAAGTAAAGACAGAAGTGTGAATGTGTCTATCTCACTCTGCTTTCATGCAGTATCACATGAGAAGATTATGTATACCGAGCACTAAATTTAAGTTACTAAATTGAGCACAGTGTAGAATTTTTGGCATCTTGCCTTCTTTTTATCATAAAGAAAAGCAGATCCACCTCTCTCCAGAACCTCTGCACAGGGTAAGAACATCGTTGCAGTTTTGTGATCTAAACAAAATGAGTCCAAACACAATGTCACATTGAGAACTTGCTTTCAGCAGGCTCTAAAATTTAATCAAGCACAACTGAAGGAAATGCCCTATAGCTCAGGACAGTGTTGTCACATAGCTCTTGCTATTCCTGTAAACCATGCAATTCATGGTTGGTGCAGGCACAGCACTTCTGACACTGCATGCAGACCCTGCACTGAAGCACAGTGTGGTTTCTCAGCTGCTGACACTCCAACCAGCATTTGCTGTGGCTGAGAGGGAAGGAGGGTGCACCAGTTTTATTCTACAGCTTGTAGAAGTAGGCAAACTGTCTTCTATTGAAAAGATCACACAAGAATATGCTGGGAAAGTTCTACAGTATTTCAGATTTTTATGATGTTACAACGAAGTCACTGATGTCTTCAGTAAAAGGTAACTAGAGGGATCACCTTTTGGACCAACACACTTCAAAGTGCTTTCCAAATTGCAAACACCACAGTAAAACACAGGCTTTAGGGAAAAGCCTTCTCATTATCAAGTATTACCTTCACCATCTCATTATCAAGTAGACACTTGAAATCTAGTTTCAGAACTTACCAGAAATATAAACTTGACCTGAACAAGAGAACTTACATCTAAGGTTCCAAACTCCTTGCAAGGCTTTTGAAAGACTGGGAAGAAGACCTATTTCCTTTTATGCTTTCCAAAATGCTTCACTGAATTCAAAAGAAAAAGCAAAAGGTTGTAGAAAGAGAAAATGAAAATGACTATACATGGAGTAAGGAGATGATAGGAGAAATATGGCTTCTCAGCTGCCTCATCTCAAGGGCTACAAGTGTGGGATCCAGTGTTTCCCATAGTCCAAAATAGGCACTTAGGCCTGTACTGCAGGCAAAAATGGCTACCTAACAGAACCAGATGTGCAGTGAAATGAAAAAAGAGTTTTTCCCATCCTAATAACAGGCATCGAATAGTACAGCGTGCTGGCTTACCCCAGGACTGTCCTGGTTGTCATTAAGCTCTGAAAGCTTAGTGCTGGATTTCTGCCGTTTCGATTTATTCCTTTCACTAAGGTATCCGGAGCTGGTGTCTTGTAATTTTTCTACGTCTTGAATACAATCTTCAAGACTGCCAAATCCAGAGGGAATGTTCTCTTTGTTGACAACTTCCCTAAAAAGAAAAGGGACATTACAACAAGAGGTTGTTTAAAACACTCTCTTGCTACATTTATGGTAGCAATAGAGAACTACATCATGCTGACCAGTGCAGTTTTGGCAACATCATCTATTCCCTATGAAACCAGCATCTCTGGTTCTTCCCAATGCAGCCAAAAACACACACTGTGCAATGCTAAATCCCACTGAGGTGCAAAACCCAAGTGTATACACCTCAGGTGAGAAAGTTGTGAGGATGAATGCTTAGGATTTGATTCACTTCCCACTAAACCCAACACACAGAAGCCTTCACATGGAAGCTGGACTAGCCCCTGGCTGCCTGTGGCATTTTTATAGAGAGTATGAAGCATATTTTCCTTTGAGACACGTGCTTTTAATTTAGAAAAGTGATTCACAGCTGCGGTCCGAGGATCTCCTTTGGTGCATGAGACCGCATAATTGGCCCTCTTACTCATAACTCTCAAATTCAAGAGCAGGACTGTGGTGCTTTAGCCAAATGCTTGATTTCTGTTTGGGAATGACACAAAGCATAAAAGGAAATGTATCTCTGCAATGGCAACACAACTGCTAGTTCAGAGGACTGTTTGGCTATGTTGGGAAGCGAATGGGACAGCCAGCCCTATGTCATCACGTGATGCACTCACTGGGACTCTCTGGGCTTGCAGGGCTTGTGCATGTTTAATAGAAACCTGGCATATGGCTTATCTTGCCCCATTGGATCCCTCAGCAGGCAGTTTTCCATTTACCACTTGTTTACTAGTCTTCCCTCTACTTTGTCCAGCTGTGAAGATGCACATATCTATCACTGCACTATGGGAACAGGAGAAACACAAGGTGTCTCGATACCCTGCCAGAGGCTAAAGGCAGCTTGCTTACACTCCACAATGAAACTGGAACGTTTGCTAATTCTCTGGGTGGCTGTCTTACACAGTGCTATGCAACTTCAAAGCCTGCTTTCATGAACAGCAGGAAAATTCATCTAGACTTGACTGGTGTGATAAGAAACCAGTTACTCTGCAGTATCTGGACAGTGTCAGCATGGCAAGTATTCAGAACAAAAACAAAACTAGAAGGTTCCAGTGACTTTCTAGATCACAGATCTCTAGGTTTTGTTGGTGGAAAAGAGATTCAAAGAGGTATCATAAATCTCTGACTAAACTTCTAAGATAACACTTTTGCCTTTGTGGAAGTTTTTACAAACCCCTCAGCAGACCAATTACACATACAGGGCCTGTAGATCATGTAATCTTCAAAGTCTGTGAGCTCATCTATGTGATTTTGTGATAAACACTCTTCCTGCCTGTAGTCCCACTTTGCGGCATTACAAATTCTCTTGTGATCCATCACAAGGCAAGGAGACAAAGTCACTGACAATCAAAACAACAACAGAAAGACATTTTCAAAGAAATTCTCAATTTTGATAATTTATCCAGAGAAATCGCGGCAATCTGACCTAAGGGAAGCAGGGAAAACAATTTGGACCACAGCCAGCATTCAAAACTTCCAATGTGCTTTAAATCCTTGTCTTCAGCTTTTGGACTGAGCCTGTATAACTGTGTCAATCGTATCCAGAGGCAGTTCTGTAACGCAATGTTGAAGAAAAGCCCTGCAGTACTATATGCTTCCCAACACGTACACTAGCCAGTCTCTGACCTACTTACCTGAGAAGCCTGTCAGCAGGGCTACTTAACAAGAAAAACTGCTTTAGAGCTGCTGCCAGATACTTTGGTGACTTGCAAGTGCCAATTTCCCAGGCCACCTTTACAGTGTATTTTGATTCACCATGAAAATGGCACCTTTTTTTTTTCTTTTGGTAACTACAGAATTGTTGTGCCACAGTAGCATTGACACATTCTGGGAAATACCACAGATACAATATTAACACCACATATTGATGGCTATGCACCTTCATATAGGAAGGTACAGATCCAATAGAATTTGGGGAATTCAGCACCCAGAAAACAACAACAGGAGAGCAGATGTTTATTTTGGACTCAACTTCAAATCCTGCAGTGAGGCATACGGTCTTGACAAGAACTAGTGCTGTGTTACAGACAGATGGGTAAGCATTGATTAGAGCATAGCCTTGCAAAGTCTGTAGTTACAGTTTCTCAAATACAGCCATGCCTTGTGTAACAAGTTTGTTAAGGCTGTGGTGGTAATATGTTTGTACCACACAATGTATGTCACAACTAGAGGAGTATGAATGGAAAAATAGGTATTATCTTTACTCTTTGACAGACATTTAATGACATTCACCACTGAATCACGTTTAAACTTTGTGTAATAGGCTGGATAAAAAAAAAAATCTTAAATTCTGATTAATCAAAAGGAAGTTTTTTCTAATTTCAGACAAACTCCCAAGTCTCCTCACTAAACCCAAACACAAGCTGTGCCTCCACACACAAAAGAGGAACTTAATCTCGTTTTTGAAGACATTCTGAATTCAGAAAAGCAGCTGAGCCCAATGTTTTTATCTAAAAAAAGTTACAGGCAGCAGAGCCAACTGCTTGGGAATTTCCACTAACGTGACAAATACTGTAAATAACCAATTCCAAATACTGCAATTAAAAACTAGACAGCATAACCCCCTAGGTTCTTATCATGCTTTGCCCCACTCCATGATCTCTGGCAAACTCTAAATTTCCCAGCTCTGATTGATGCAGTGGAGCTCTGCACAGGCACTGCAGTCTGCTTTGCACTTTCAACTCCAGGCAAAGGTCAGTGCCTTTCATGACAGAACGTAGCATTGCCTCAAGAAGAAGACATGACTGGGGTAGACTTAAATATACTTTCCAAAACAAAGAAATCAGTCTCATACATGTCTCTGTTTCTCCGGGCTTCCTCCTGCTCTTTGTGGTGCCGCCTCCTCTGCCTGGCAGACACATTAGAAGAGGCTGAAGATGTCCCGGATTCAGAGTCCTCTGAACTCTGGCCGCCTGAGCCATGAACATCAAAGAGATGCTGCTCCACGGCTGAGCGGATTGTCTTCTCTAAATACCTGTCAAGCCGAAAAATAAGGTCAATTGAGCTCAAAGACTTTGTGGAGCTCCCTCTCTGCAGCAATAAATAAAACAAGGGTATCTGTGGGTTATGTTTTCTTAGGATGGCAAAGCAGCACAAAATGTTTTAGTGCTACGACACAGGCAAAGAGCAAAGCCAAAATCTTCAGATACCCTCTGGTTCAAGTCCCTCAGAACAGCTAAGCCTTCCCAATTAATATTGCTCTTTTTATTTTTAGGGATGTCTGAAATTTCAGTAAAACAGCCAATTTTACTTACTGCAACTACAGACATTGGTGCCTAACTTTCATCCTCCAGTTAAAAGTCCCTGCTCTGACAAAACTGCATTTGATACCCAGCCATGCCGACAGTGGTCAAGTCTGTTGTGCAATACAAGCTCGGTAAGGCAATGGACCACCTGCAAGAAGATGATTCACTGCTGTCTCACAGAGGGATCGCAACGTTTGCAAACAGTAGCTCACTACAAAATCCTCACATGCGTTGTGACCAAGCATGGGTTTTCTTTTGAGTTCATGCTGCTTTCACACATTCTTGGGCCACATTCTTGTGTCTCCACAGCCACCCTGACACTGCTGTGAGACCACCCTCACACCCACTGGCAGTGAGAGGGCTTCCACACAAGCCACCACAAGGGAGCCCCTGCAGCTGCATTGGTTAAAGATGTGGTACTACTTGAACTTTGAACACAACTGAATCTTCATTTTGGTACTGCCATTCTCTTATAATATCCCCTTCCTTCCTGCATCAGAAGACGCTTTTATGAGGAAATAGGGTTCTTTTCCAAAGAGATCATATAGTAACACATTTTTGTACCCATCCCCATCCTGTTTCTGTTCCTTCCAATGCTTTAAGCAGACTAGTTCTTCAAATATGCATGTTCAAAATCCATATGTAGCTTCTACTGTTTTTTTCCATAATTAAAATATTATTTCAGGATTTGCTGGTTAATTTTCAACCTGCTGGTTAATTTTCAGTAGCTACAGTATGGGAACCTGTGTTTGGGCTGATTCCTCCTCTAGAAAAGCTGTGAAAAGTTTTAGAAAAATAGAAAAGTTGCTATTCTTGAAAGCCTGCTGAGACTGCAGTTTCTGGAAAAGTCAGAAGACCTTAGCAACTGCAAAACCCCAGATGGTTCAACAAGGCAAGTATGTCTGTATTTCACTATTGACAAAGATCAGTTCTGCAAACCCATCAGCCACTGGGAATTTCCAGCTCCAGCAAAGCTAACTCATTTTAGCTCTGCTCCTCACAGTTACAGCAGTAGGGTCAAGTCACGTCCTCTGCTGGGATGCAACAGGAAGCAAACAAGAGCAAGAGGATGACACAGTGCAAAGAGCTTCTGGAAATATGCAAATTCTGCCTAAGCAAAACATCACAGGCACAGTGAGCAAAGAAAAAAGGGTCTGAGAAGTTTTCAGAAGGAAGTGATTTATTATCATTGCAGATGAATTGCTTTGGGAAACATTTCCTGCTTTTTGTTTATGTAAGAGAAATCTATGTAAGAGACTCTTAAAGAGAAATCAAAGAATAACCAGCAATACTTTAAAAAGCTCCAAGAAAGATAGCTACAAAACTGTAAAAGACACTTACTCTCCTGTAGCAGGAACGCTGCTACTGACTTGTGATACATGGGCACTGTATAAAACAAAAAAAAAAAGAGAAGAAAGTTAGATCTTATGATCAAAATGAGGTCTTAAAACCTCTTGCTCTTTGCTGTGCTGAGATTTAAAGGTCTGAACTGTCTCAACAACAATTGCATACACATGTCACAGGTTTTCCCCTGAAGGAATTTTCACTCCCACTGTGACGTGACACTTTTTGACAAGTCACTATCCTCAACAATTAATTTCCCTGTCATTTTCATGCAATAGGCAAAGGTCTAACAACAAGTATTTCAACCTCATCATGTTAGATTTTTTGTTTTCTTCTAGGCTTTCTACTGCTGATGTTTTAGACTCATCACAAAAGTCTTTGCCTTTTGAAGCTGACTTGAAAATGTATATACTTAATATTTAACTGCTCTCTCTGTTTAACTATTCTCTCTTTGAATATGCTCAAAGAACATATTCATAGTCTTTGCTTGGCATTTTAAAAAATAAAATCTATGCAGTTTTCTTTCCCTTTTACCTCAGTCTGTTATCAGGCTCAGGAAGAGCTGACACAAATGTAGGCATTATCGCTTGCTGTTCAAAGCCCTTCTGAACAAGCTGACCTGGCACAGGTGTCACTGCTTTCCTCCCTCTGCCAAGCTGAGTCCATCCTGCCCCTTTTTCAGCCACTGACTCAGCTGGCTCAGCCTTGCAGATAAGGTGACACTGCCTATTCATCCCTCCTGTGACCTCCCTTAAGTCAAATAAGCTACAGGCCTAGGGGTTTCATTTCAAATTATCCCTGTATCAGCAGAGTACAAGTGGCAGATAAATCCCAGTAAAATGTGGTCAGGGTACAAAAGCCAAGCTGGATGCAAAGTGTGCTTCCTGCCAAAATAACCATTCACTGCTTTCAGTCTTTACCAGTTTCTCTTAAATAGTTTCATTGCTGAACCATCAACAGCTGATTTGCCTTTGCTATCCAGAGATTCCTCTCTGCCTCCCTCAAATACTTTGCACGTCACTGCATGGAGCAAGAGCTATCTAACAAGCTGCAGCACTCTCAGATAACCACTCTGTGTCTCGGATAACCACTCCGTGGCTTTACTGGGTTTGAGTGTCACTTGGGCAGAAGGCAGGCAAGAGAGGAAGAGAAGGGTAAATGAGGGGTCATTACAGCTAATTTAACGAAACCAACAAAACCAGCGTGACTCCAGTGTAGTGAGTTACAAACCCCACAAACATCCAGCTGCAAATTATGCTCTCAGTGTGCTTCAGGCTGAGCCACTGTGTTCACCCGGGGTCTAACCACACACGCATCCTCGCCAGTCCCAACTTTGCTCAGTGCTACTCTCCAGTCCCAGCACAGGTCACTGGAGTGGTGGCACACCAGAAAAGCAGTCATGGACTTGCCAGTATGTCCCACATTACCTCCAGAGGACCTGAGCACTTGTGTCATTCAGATAATTTCATGAAGACATACAAACAACTATTACTGTACTTATTATTACAGATAAAATATCTGCATACAGGGAACAAAATTTGCAAGATCACTCTCTTCCCACATCTAACATCTTGACCATTAACTACAGGATGGCTTCAGAATTTGAAGTGCACGTTTCAAGCACCCTGCTTGCTTTCCTGTTTGCTTACAGGAACTATGTGGCCTCTTCCCAGCCCAAAACTATTTTTTAGACCTTTTTAAGACACCAGTTGGTGTCCCATTGCAGATGTATTAGCAAGGAAGGTGCTAGTGTGGTAGGCTCACCCACATTACAAGATACAATTCATGTGCATGCTATAGCTCCCACACTCATGGGAGTAGGTTAATACTGTACCACCTTTTTATAATATTTACATGCACGGGGTTGTCTTTTATATTACACTTCTCTGTTTTCATGCCAGGAAATTGGTAGTGGAGAGAAAGAAGGGATTGTTTGGATTTTAGCTTTTTAAAAACGCCTCTAGGATGTAGCTTTATCTACCAATAAAAATTTTTCTAACACCCCAGTACACTCTGTAGTTGTCTAATTCACAGTTAACTGTGTGCTTCACTAACACCAATTCAGTTTTAAGTACTTCAACCCAAGTAATTTGAAATGATGTGGAACAGTTAATTTACCGTACCTAGAAAAGCCCTATTCAGATTATACAGATTCTGTAAGAAAGACATTAACATGGTGATTTTCAAACTACTGACAAATAACAAGGAAGTACATATACATTACATATCAGCTGAGTGGATGACTACGAAATGAAGCTTTGACATTCTGATTTTATTGTACTGAATCCAAGTTCACCCTTAGCTCTGTGATAACTTAATGCTCTTTTATTAGCCCCCTCTCAATAAGACAGAGATTTTAAATCAGAGTTTTTCTAGATACAGTAACTTCTTTTTAATTCCACAGTTGGTAACTCTTTTGGCTATTTCATTTTGAAGCTTAATTTGAATGCACCGCTGAAGTGTTTTACTTACTCTCCACCAACCTTTCTTACACCAAGGAAGTTCACATCCAAAATAAATGGTGGAGGGGAGAGAGTTACACAGTGGTTTTAGGATTTGAGCCCGCTGCGGGACAGAACAGGAGGTGCATGAGCACATTGGCAAACCCAGGCAAAGACACCACCCTGTGAGGATTTCAGAGCCCAGAAAAAGCAACCAGGCAGGTAGGGTGTATCCTGCGGGGTTTTCCAAACTTCTTGGGTGGCAGAAGTCGCTCTGCTGTTGGATTTATGCGGAGCAGGCAGGGCAAGCCACGCCTAGAAGAGCCCTCTTGGCACGCCTGCCTGTGCAGGCAGCTGCCTTGCTCAGTAAATCATCCGGACAATGGGAAGTCATGTTCTGCTTCAGTTAATTATTTTCTCCTCACATCTGCTCCATTTCACTGATACTTACGGTCAATTATCTCCACAGCTAGATTATCTTTATTAGATTATGCAGTTGCTGTTGCAGAGCATGTTGAGAAATAACGAGTTTTGATAAAAATTGCAGGTTCTCCTCAGGTGACAGAAGGCAGCAGGACAGTTTCCCACTGCTGGGGGACTTTTACTTTCAGAAAGCCAGCCAGAAAACCTGCATCAAGGCGTACTACTGTTTTAAGTGCTATGAACTTTTGAACTTGTTTCTTACGACCCTCATGCTTTTCCTTTGGGGAAGTCTGACCTCTAGCACTTCCCAGTTTTGTATAACTTGTTTACCCAAGTCTTTTGCTCACTTTCAGAGGTGCTCCATCAGCTCTGGATAATGTCTTACTTCACACGTAAGGTAAACTCTTACTGCATGGCCTCCTTTCTTCTGTTTCAGCCTCAAGAACCAGAAGGTGGTATTTTCCATGACCATTAAATCTCACCTGCCCCCCAACTAGTATTCTCTAAGTTTAAAAATGTGCACTGGAGTGAGAATTATCTCGTGCAATGCCTGCACCTTGTCTGGTTTGCGTTGGGCATCTTGTGATAGCAGACAAATAACTGAGTTGGATATCGAAGGCCCTTCTCCTGATTTCTTTCATTCAAGCCACTACTGAATAAAGTTTAAATGGCTTTGACGTAACAGACGGGAAATTCCTGAAGTCCTCCCAAATACATTATCTCAAGCCATGATCTAGGAAGTTCCTATTCATAGGTATTTATGGTCTAAATGCTATCCACTCTCAACACTGTTGAGATGCAATACTGCAAACTCAGGTGGGATCCATTTTAAGATAACTACTTTATTTGACACACTTTCATCAAAGAGAACGGTTGTGATGGCATAGAAAATGTGAAAAGAATGAGTTTAAAAATAAATGGGGTGTGTTTTTACTTACTGGGATGTCCATCACACAGAGGACACGCTCATTATTTTCTCAGCACCTTCACAATTTCACAAGCTCAGATCAAATTATCCTTCCTTTAAACGTGGTAAATTATTTTTCACACTACCTTGTTACTACATAGAAAACTAACGCCACTAAAAGAAACTTTCTTCAGGATTCCTAATGTTTTTCACTTGCACATCCTTTATGATGGATGCACACTGACACCTACTGCTTGGAGCAGAGACAACCCTGTAGGGGATTCACAGAGGCCACGTGATTCAGCTTGGTGAATTTGCATGGCTGTGTCTGTGCAGGCTCCTCTGCGGAGAAGGGAAATAATCCTCAGGGAGCCTCAGACCTGCATGGCAGCCAGGCACCCAGAGCAGGGGCACCCAGTGGCCTGGTGGTTCCTTTCAGACAGTGCTGGTGTGATGGACATGAGCATGCATCACACAACGTAATCATGATTTATGATGGGGCCCAGCACTCCTGTGGACCTACTTAGGACCTCTTATGGCATGTCCCATAGAGGAAGAAGGGCCCAGTGGGAAGGTGGTCAAGCAAATTTCTGAGCAGGTGTGAAATCCAGAGCAAAGTTTTCCAGTTTCTACAGGAAACTGACCTGAGAACAAACAGTATAAAACATCTTGCCCGATTACTTCAGGCTAAGAATACCTGACCGGCATTATTCAAAAACAGTTGTCTCAAATACTGTTAAAAGGAACAACAGTCAGCTGTACTGAATAATGCCCACAGGAGTACTTCTAGGAAAAGAACCAAGTAAAACTGTCCAATGCCTTGCCCTGCACTCATGGGTATTTAATGCAATCTTTGGCACTGCTTGTGATGTCAGGTCTCATTGCAATTTCAGTTTAATTCTCCACGTGTTAACAAGGAAGCTCCACATGAGAATGCTTTTGCTTTTCTCCCCTGTAATATCAGTCTGGCTTATCTCAGGACATACCCATCAGGGAGCTCCTCTGAAAGCATCTCATGACTAACGTCACATCTAAGGCACACACGCCAGCACAAAGCACACCTGAAGATTCCCTGTCTTCTGAAAACTCATTGCACACGTGGAGTGGAATTGTGCTTACAGGGAATTGCCACTGCCAGATGCTGCTTCATTACCTGAAACTGCCAAGTGTTTCTCAGTACTGATTTTGCAATAGAGCCGGCAGTCACAGCCTCATTACAGAATTATGCAAGGAGCAGTACTATGCACTTTTTAACAATCTCAACTCCCTTTACCACAAGGTTTTGTTACAAAAGGTTTTTGAAACGTAAACACCCTTCAGGCACAACTCCCTGGAACAATCAATCACACAAGGCTTTCCTTTTCTTTCAGCAGTACAGAAATCTTCTTGCCTGGTACTAGACACAGCTGAGCCAACCAATTATCTAATCAAGGACTACAGAGAGGGAGAGGATAACCCTGGTCAGCAGTAGGTGAATGGATTCAAACCCCAGGTCTCCCAAACTGGTTAAGATGACCTCATCCTTAATATGCCAAATAAAAGAGGGCTCCAGCTACAAAATTAGTAATTTTCTGCCCAAATATATCAACAAACTACTTGAACACATTCTCTCTCGCATCAGTATTGTTATTTAACATAAGTATCCTTCCCTATCTAAAACTCAGGGGGAATATGTGTACCCTGGTTCATTTCTTATGGCAACTAGGACCTCCATGCTCTTTTCTCCATCTTATAACAGTCTTCCCACTTCTTTAATCATTTCCATGAACCTAAAGCCATTGGAACACAAGTGACTTGAAACTCTCTAAGGCCTCACCTGTCTCTTTTACGAGACTATCCATACTCTAAGTATACTGAAACGACTCCCTTTATATACCCACTGTCACGTGATTACCTCAACTGGAGCATTTTCATCCCATGCCTCTCTTTCATCCCTCCATGAACACATGTGCTCACGTCCTTGTTTTTCCCTGGCACTTCCAGACGTGAGGAACTCCCCTTTCATGGCAAAGACTTCCATTATTAGACCTGAGGTATATGACTATTACTTATGTTATTTTTTTTTATAGTATGTATCTTAAATTTGATGCTTATCTTTATATATATATAAATATCTTACCTATATAAGTGACAATGAGATATTTTTATATATATCTATACATCTCACTCTGTACAATACCTCACTGTCACATATTTTCTCACAGAGGACACCCCCAACCCTTTCACCCCTGCTATAAGCTCAATTAATGAACATAACTCGATTTTATTATGCTAGTGGCTATTAAGGAAAAGAAGTTTCTGACATTTAAGGAGCTCCAGCAGCAATCCCCTTCCTCTCCTACTAGCAATACCTATAGGTCTCACCCCCTCCCAACCCATCTGTAAGTTCTAGTACTCATGTCCACTTTTTCCAAATAGATGGCATGATATAAAACATTTTGCTGAGATCAGACAGATTAGGTATACTCTTTCCTCTCTCTGGAGAGTCTTCTGAAAAATAATGTGGTTGTACTGGTGTTACTGGTGCACTCTTTACAAACCCATGTAACATTTTGTCTCATTTATTGCTTACTCTCATACTCTTAAAGACTGTTTATTCCCTTACAAAGTAGTAGTGGTGATAAAGTCTTGACTTTCCCAATATCTAAAGAAAAAAAAAAAACACCAAATCCTCAACCCTAAATAAAAGTGTCATTTTAAGAAATAGTTTATTTATTGGTGGCATTCTGACTTAAGCTCTGACTTAAAAGTTAAGACCTTCAGCGTTCGTCTTATTGTTAAAAATAGGAACCAGGGAAACATCTCCTTTGTTAGCTGACATGGTACAGCACTGAATAATCAAGTCTCTGATTAGGTCCTACTAAAACTGATTTATGGAGGGTGTGCTGGTTTTGGCTGGGGGAGAGTTAATTTTCTTCCCAGGGGCTGTTATGTGGCTGTGTTTTGGATTTGTGCTGAACGCAGGGTTGATAATATAGAGATGTTTGTGCTATTGCTGAGCAGGGCTCACACAGAGCCAAGGCCTTTTCTGGGTTTTGTACTGGCAGGAAATTTAGGGGTGCATGGAAAGCTAGGAGGAGACACAGCCAGGCCAGGTGACCCAAACTGACGAAAGGGCTATTCCAGACCCTATGGCATCATGCTCAGTATGTAGAGTGGGGGGAAGATGGAGGAAGGGAGGATATTTGGAGTGATGGTATCTGTCTTCCCAAGCCACTGTTACATGTGACAGGGCCCTGCTCTCTGGAGATGGCTGAACCTGCCTGCCCGTGGGAAACACTGAATTAATTCCTTGTTCTGCTTTGCTTGTGTGCATGGATCTTTCCAATTAACCTGTCTTTATCTCGTCCCATGAGTTTTCCAGCTCTTACCATTCCAGCTCTCTACCAAATCCCAGTCGCAGGGGAGTGAACAAACCAGCTGGTTGCTGGCTGGGGTTAAACCACGACAGAGGGACACAATGTTCCTTCTGTCTGGCAAAAGCCAAGTATTATGCAGTGTTTGGAAGCTAAAGAGCTCTTGTTCCCACTTACTTAACTTGTTGTATAATTATCTATATGGAACTACTGCATAAACACAGCAGTGACCTCTCTGTACCCAAACATTCCTGATTCACTAGAAGGACTACTTGAACTATGTAAGTGTGTGGCTGGTAGCAATAGATTTGGCCATCACACAGCTACAGCAGGCAGTCTCCCCTTCCTTGCCCATGGTGTGAAATGCAATTCCTTCGTATGTCATGCACAGCCTCTGGGGTAACAATTAGAACATTCAAAGCTACGCAGAAAAAACTGGCCACTCACTCAAGTTCTCAGTTGTTGAAGCACCAGGAATTGTCCAGCCAGCACCAGCTCTCCTGCCAAATTAACTGCACTTGGCAACTGACCTCAGGAGGACACATTTCTGATGTGTTATAACAGAAGCAAGACTTACAAGCTGTTCCCTTCATTTACAAGTAACTGTATCCCAGCAATGCTACAAAAGACACGAGCTTGGCTTGAAGCCTGGATGTCAAGGTGTGCTGCTCCCTTTACGCCTACCAGCCATTTCTTCACTTCCCAGCTATGTGTTTATTCCTGACTGTTCCTTTCCTATTTGCAAGACAGATTACCATGGAAACCCATCCCTTCATTTCAGTGGACACACTCATTCCCTGTTCTCCCCCCTAATAAGCCTACATCTCTATTTAAGATGTACAAACTTATTCCTTTCCTCTCAGAAATGTCCTTTGGTTATCAGTTTTCTCAGGTCCATTCCTTGCTCCCCATCTCCTTGGTGATCTTGACAAGGTCAGCCAAAGAGAATCTCCTTCATGGATCATTTTCCTATAATCCAGGAAAGGGCTTGGAAGGATAGTTTTGAGAAGTAATGGAAACGTAACGAAAGCCTAAAATCATTTGAAGGTCACATTTAGCCAGAAAGAAAAACAAAGGGGCAGATGATTTTCAATGGAAAGACAGGATGAGGAATCAAACTAGGGAAAATTTGAGACGGGGGAATGTACATATGCAGCTACAAAATAACCTCCTGAAGGAAAAGGCAGAATCTCCTTGGACAATTTGGAGCTTTTGAGGCACAGACTGGGCAACACCCGCACAAATAGATTGCAGGGAATGACAGTGCATCAACAGGAAGGCAGACAGCATCATGCAACCAGGCTAGTCCATGAACAATTCCCTGACACACATTTCTGCACAGTATGCATTAACTGCACTCTTTCTATGCTGCATGTTAGAAAAATTCTTTAAGAAAAAACCTAAGCTACAAAGATAAACAGGAATATATGCCAGAGATTAACAAATTTCAGACATCCCTGTAAGAATTCCAATTATCACCATTCTCTCATAAAGCACCACTGAGATTTCTTTTTATTTGTTTAAACTCTGCAGAGATCAAAGAACCCAATTATAATATCTGGCCCTTCCTTCTCTGCAGCCCTTCACTGTTAATTGCTCTGGCTCCTGTTCTTCCACTAAGTATAAATGAAAGCACTGGAACTGAGCCTGCTACTGAAGCAAGCAGAGAAAACTTTGACTGATGTCAACAGAATTAGACCCCTTTTACAAGCAGTGACTTTGCCCTCCAGTTGGCAAAACAAGAAACAATTTGTTCAAATGCAGCATGAGCACCATTCCCTCCAGTGAGGCTTGCTGGGTACCCAGGCACTCTACTCTCCTGCTTTTCTAGGCTGCAGAGGGGAAACAGTTGCTGGATGGATCCACCATCTGGTTCCTGGTTTCTTTCTGAGCAGCACACGCTGCCAGTTCCGCAAATACTGTAGCAAAATCTCTCCTGTGCCTGCAGATAAGCTACTCCAGCATCCAAGCCACATAACAAACCAAAGAAAAGAGGAATCCCATGTCCATCTTGTAATAAAGACCTTAAACCCTGGGCCTCTTCTATAAATACAAAAGAATCGCAACAGAGATGGTATCTACAAAGACTCATCCCACTAACTGCGCAATAATTACAAATGTAAAATTAATCCTCACTTTGATTACAGTCTGTTCAGCACTTCTGAACCCCTTCCCACATTTAATTCCAATAGTAAGTCAATCCCACACAGAAAAATAAATGAAAACAACTGAGCAAATACCTCACATAGAAGGGTGACATAGGCCGCTCATCTTCTTGAGAGCTAAAAACAAAACATATTTTTAAGTTAGTACGCAGCTCTGTCTTGAATTTGCAGCTTAAGATACTCACTCTTAAAAAGCAGAGATAACAAAAGTGAAATTACACCCGTTACAGAGGTAACACTTAAGTCTATTTTGTCCTCTGGTTGATGCACGGAAAAAAGCTTTAAGTTATTTTCCTTAAATCCCGGCAACCCAATTCATTTCCCAATGTCCACAAATGTGGCGTAACAGATCTCCTGCTAGACAGCCAGGAGTCATTCTGACTCTGCAACAGTGCTAGGGCTATTCCCATAGCAACAATAAAGCACTTTGCCAGGAAAACCAAGAGAGTCCTTTGCTGACTGCTGTTGCAGAATTAAACAATCTGCCCATTACAGCCAAATTTGAGAAAAAACACAAATAACATATTGAGTAACCGTACCCAAAGAAAGGCCATGGCCACAGGTGTATGCATGAGGCTACCTATTCCCCAGTTATATCACTCCTGTGGAAAGCTTATTTGAATAAAAACTCTGTAGGCTTAAGACCAGGGATCGTCACTGGCTGGCATGGAGGTCCCCTGACAAAATGTTTAGTTGCTTTTCAGTCGTGCACTGGCCTGGCCCCAGCATAACTACCTGGTAAGTGACTGACCAGCCCTGATCTAGCTCACTGTGCCTGACACAAGGGTAAGAATGAGGTGGGACACAGAATCACACATTATCTCTTGAATTTTGAAGGATTTTATTTATTGGCTTATAAAAGCTGCCCTAAGCACTCAATAAAGCAGAAAGGAACATCTCTGTAGGATTTGCAGCTAGGAAATCAAGTACCCAGGTAGCTTCTGCAGCTTCCATTGGAGCCAGCATGAAGCTCCCTCAGCATGATGAGCTGAAACTGGCCTGCAGCCAGGTAAGCACCCTGCCCTCACTCTGTACAGAGCCAGCAGCAGATTTAACCATGGCTTATTTCCAACCCAGACAATGTTATAACTGACCCACAAATATGAACGCCAAATTCACTGCGGGGGGAGAAGGAGCATGAGGGAGGAGGCAGGATACAAGGGAGTCAAAAACACAGATAGACAGATAAGCAAGCCGGTGCTCCAGAGAAAAAATCACAGGGATTCAATCTCCCAACTAGAATACGGAAAGATTCATAAATAGACATCTACAGAAAAGACCTTAAAGTACATCATGTGGGAAACCCAAAATACTGATTTGAGGGTAATACCAAATACCACGGACCGGAAGGAAGAGAAACTGCCTCTGAAATCACTGTGGTCTGCCAAAACTTCATCCCCTCTGTAAGGCAACAGTGACTGGACAGCTTTCAGCAGCTCCCCAAGAAGAATGGGAGCACAGCTGCTACTGGAAACTTTGCTGCCACTTCCACATGCCCATCTTCAGTAGCCTGAACAAGCTGCAGTTCCCTGAAACACAGAGCAGTGCACTAGCTGCTGCTGCTCCCAGAGCCAGGCAGGACACAGAGCAGTGCACTGCTCTGTGTGGAGAGTGCCTGCCTGGGAACTGAGGCTAACAGCACCTGAAGAGCCTCTGTGAGAAACTGTTACGGCTTTGAGACTGCCTAGAAAAAGTTGATGGAAACATGGAAATGCCCATTACTGCCTTTCCTGGAAGACAACCTGCAACAAGGGCATGGGTAAGAACCGCTGCCAGGTAAGGCTCCCTCCCCTGACGGCATGCAGCTCCCCAGCCTGCATGCATGCTATCACTTTATTCAGCACTTACAGAATATATACTTTTTAAGTGTAAAGAAAGTACTTCAAATCACAAAGATGCTGGTGAAGTTTTTTTACAATGTTCAGTTCACTGCACTAATAGTTGTACTTGTAATCTCAATGCAAACGAGTCCAAGTAATGGACAAAAAACATGAAAAATCTTTTCTCACATAAATGAAAGTTCACAATGTCATCGAGATTTCTGTGCATCAATGCAACTTCAAATGACAACACCAAATGCTACTTTTTGTGCAACTGACAGTGGACAAAGCCACACCAAACATGCTTTCTTTTCATCATAAACACCCCTCCTCATTTCAAGGTTTGTAATTAACTTCTAAATCAAAGAAGCACAATCATACTAAAAAGTCCAAATAATATTTTAAATTTATGCTCCAAATATATGTTTTGACAGAGTAGAAAGAAAAGTAGTATTCAGCCAGGACTCTGAATCCTCTTGCATTTCCTTCCCTTTCTTCCACAGCAAGTGCAACTGGATGCTTCTTAAGGTCAAGCAAGTTTTCTAACTGTACAAAAATTTATCCACCTATACAAAGGAACTGAGGAGAAACAAATATTTTAAGCCCATTAGCTGGGAATGGCAGAGAAAGCAGCTCTTACAGAAGTCAGAAATCAGGTATCAGTTTCATTTAGGTCATCAAGTTTCAGGATTTCACATGGCTGGTAATAATTGTAGCTGCGAAAAACCTCTCTTACTCAATAGTGGTTCAAAGTTTACTTGTGCAGCAAATAAGCAGTAGCTGAATCTGGGATGAAGACCTCCAAGCTAACTAGTATGATATCCAGACTTTTGAGAAAACCATAAAAATCTTCCAGATGTCTACCTTGTCCAGCAAAGAACTCATCCATTAGACAAAAAGGCTTAGCAGTAAATTAAGTTTTGGGGTGTTTTTGTTTGGTTGGGTTCTTTTTATCCTCAAAGTTTTGTCCAACTTTACATATGCTTTATGTCCAGAAGGCACTAAAAGGATGAAATAACTTTTAAAACCCCCACTTATTTACTCGACTATCACTGACTACCTGGCCAAGCAGGTGAGTGCAAAATACAGCAGCCTCTTTTTTCTCAGGCATATAAATAGCTCCCCTAAGTCAAGGGATTAAACAGAAATTCAATCACTTCCATGAAATACTTGGGAGATTACCTTACAATTTCCTTCTTGCTAAAAACCAAAACAAATACTTGCTAAAAGCCAAACAGACAAACAAAAAAAAAAAAAAAAAAAAAAACAAAACAAACCAAAACCAATCAAAAAAATACAGCAAACCAAATTTGTTCTGTTTATTTCAGAGGTGAAGAAGTACTATTATGTATGTTTGTGACCACAACTGAGCTAATAAAAAGTTTGTCAGGTTCAAAGGAACACCAGTTTAGCCCACCAGTCAGTTTAGCACATCTTGGGATTTTCAGGCACATCCTTTCTGTCCCTGACGAAGGAAATAGGAAAGCCTGGGTAAAGTCTAACTGTTAAATGATAAAATTCCATTACAGAAGGAGAGTTATCCTTTTCTGCCTCCCTCTTTTGCAACAGGAATGTTACAGGCAACCATTCACCCCTCACATTCTTGAGCAGGCAATCATGGTTTTCATGGTTTTCCTTTTTTTTTTTTTCCTGAAATCTCATAGAACCATAGAATCATGGTGAGGATGAGAGTGAAAAAGACCTCTCAGATCAAGTCCAACCTTTAAATCATCTCACCCTTCAGGCAGAATAAGGGAACTGCTCAGCCTGCTGTAGAACACCCATTTAGATGAAAAGTTCCCAATTTATTTAAGTGCATCTCAGCCCTCTCCTCGCTAGCCTGAGCTCCCACTGCAGGTCATAGAGTGGCTCAGGGTCCTTCCTCCTTGTTTTATTTGCACTTAACTATCAGCAGTTCTTCTGCCTTACCTTCCTGGCACTGGAACCTCCCTCACAAAGCTACTGCTGCTTTCCTACTCCCCATCTCCTTTCAAAACATAAATGGGACATTAAGTTGATGAAATTTAAAAAAATACTCCAGATTTTGGCTTCAGGGCTTTTTTGTTGGTTTTTTTTTTACATTTATGAAAATGTACTTTGACTCATGGGTCAACATTCTGCACTGGAGATGAAGGGCCTAGACACTGGCAGGGTCTTGCTGCTCAGCCAAGGTCATGTTTTCCTAATGCCTTGCCATGGGCTCTGTTTGTTCTGACCTCAAATGTTAGATAAGGGAATGGCTCACTTTCTATTCTACCACAGAAATTCTTGGCTTCAAAAGAAATTTAATTGGTTTTTAGTGAGAATACTTTTTTAATGCAAATCAATAGCTGCTTTTATTTTTAATGCAATCAAACAAAACGGCATTGAAAAATTCAGTGGCTTCAAATTACTAATCACATCAAAAGTTAATGTAGGTTTTGGAGGGAAGAGAAAGAAGGCTAAGCTTAGGCGACTTCTTAAAACTTCAAACTTATCTCCCTCTAGTTTTCTTCTCATTCAGAACACCTATGCCTCCTTGGATTAAAAGACACACAATTTTTGCAACTACAGAGGATTTTAACAATATTGTTTATTTACTTATTATGCCATTCAACACCAACAACACTAAAAACAGCTTCAAGGAAACATTGATTTTGAGGTCACAATAGCGCTTTTTGCTGAATGTCTCATCTTATTCACAAATTTTTCAGCACTTTTTCACCCATTGAAGTAATTTTCCCATAAAAGTTATTTCGATGTTGTAAAAAAATGCAAGATTGAAACAGCTCATGAAAATTTATTGCATGCTTATTTTCTCAACAGAGCTATTTACTCATAGCTTGTGCTTCACAGCAGTGGGTAAAAGGCAATATTTTTGCTAATGAGAAATAGCAGGCAACACAAGATTTTGCCTTCAAATAAATCCTTCAAACTAAACTTCCTTCAAATAAATATTCAGGTACATTATGCAAAAGAAGAAAGAATAGTACCATCCTTGATGCAAGAGTAACCATAAATTTAATCTAACATCATTACACTGTGGTGATACAATGGCCATCATTACAGTCAGGACCTACCATCAATCCTTGAGCAATGCTACCCTTGCTCTAAATCCTTAAACAGAGGGGGAGCAGAGAATGCCATATATGCACTGCTTAAAAAACAAACGCTTAACAGCTATTTTCCTATGAGAGTTATTTCCATGCCAACATTTCCATTTTCCCTGAAGAGTAACTTTATTAAGTCAAAACCATAACATGTTGTTTCAGATATTTATCTCCAGTATTCACAATAGTTGTGCTTATACCCAACCATGCATACCACTGAAACTTAAGTAAGCTACCCAGCAAATGAGCCAAGTGTCAAAATCCAAAGCTGACAACTCAGCTTCTTTATTCTGAACTCACATATTCTGCAAAAATATCATGCTGTGAAAAATAACTCAAATTACTTGGGTGGGGGTGAATTGGTATCGGCTTAAACATTAAACTCCAAAGGATCCCACCATCTTCCCCAGAGCTGTTTCTTCAGCAGTGTTTTTCCTTAAGATCCCTCAACTAAATTACGCTGCATAGGCATCGATCTATAAGCGTAACTGCACAGCCTATGCGCGAGGGGGCACTGAGATTGAAGCATGCTACCTGAACAGGAAAAAAAAGTACACTGAAGGCTTTTTGCACACCTCCTCCTACTTCAAAGCAACATCAGAGATCAGGGAAGTATCCCCACAGCAAGCTGAAATAAGCAGAACTTCTTGCTGATTAAGTGCCACTGTGAGTAAGAAGCAGATTTCCTACTTATATTAACATACCTGAATAACCCAGAGCCCTTGACAGCATAATTTTGTATAATTATTTTCTACTTACTATCCTCCTAAACTGCAAATATGTTTATCTTTTATAAAATGACGTCAGCATTAAACAGCTCACTTTTGTTGTTTCGCTTCTTAAGCTACTTGGGTCTAATTATGAAAGATGGGGCAGTGTCTTTCCTTTTACTTGTGGTTTGGAAATAGTCCTCACTAGGATAAAACTAGAAAATGGCTCAGAAAGAGGTGGAATGAATGTACCAGCCAAAGTCTCACCTCTTCTCAGAATTTAACAGTGAAGTTGCATAACACACACATACCTGTTGCATTATAATGGTGAAGAACTGTTACTAGGTAACCAGTGATTTCAGTTTCAGGATTGTTTGTTAAAAGCTTGCACACTTCAAATAAAGGTATCCGAGAGGCCAGTTTTTAGGTAAATATTCATATTTTCTTGCTTAATCAGGAGGACACTGGAGAGACAAACACCGAAGAAAATTTCCACACCAATTTCTTCTTTTAGTCATAGCCTTCCACGCCCAGTGGTACTGAGAAAGAACTTCCAGAGCCTCCTCCTACACTCATCACGTCACAGCTGTGACAAGACAGGCAGGATACCCAGTCGTGGGTCAAATCTGAGCTTGGAAGACAAAAAATTTACATAGCATTTTCTAACAAGCTATGACTTGAGGAAGATGAGAACCACGGGTTTGAATTTCTCTTCATTCTTCCACCAGAAAAAAACCCCCACCCAATCCTAAAGCAAACAAAAAATTAGATACAAGTTCTCTCCATTCTCAGAGATCATACTTCAAATCCATATTCCAGAACCTACTTCATTAGGGCTTGTCAAGGACTCCCAGTACCTCGGATAGAAAGTGATAGCAAAGTCCAAAAGATCAGACTTATTTACAATATAACTTTACAAACACAAATGTTCACAAATGTGATAAAGAGAACATAGCAGCCACCACCAAAAAAAAAAAAAAAAAAAAAACGGTGTGGTGAAATACAAATTATGTTCTCCGACTAAACTGCTGGGTATTTGTGAAATATCCCAAGCAAACCAACCAGTAAGGTAAATCAAACAATCCTGGTAACTGCAAGTGAGACTGCCCATGCAGACAACTGCTGCTGTACAGGTTAGCAACCAATCAGTCACATTCCCTACTGCTATCAGATGCACTTGCTAAAAATATTTGTGATGGCCTCACTCTTCCACTACCTTGACTTGTTAAGCAACAGAAGCTACCGATCGCAAACAAGGCCCAAGTGTGTACCTGCCTTTCTTATCTCCTACAGAAACTGGTAGGTATGATTGGAAAAGGCAGCCCTTCAGCTTTGCACAGCTGTTTTAAATCTGCAGTAGACTGAGCTAGAATACATGAATTAAAACATGCATTAACGGCACTAGTAACGCTCTAACTAGGAAGCTAGGATACAAAAGTAAGCTGATGCTACTCTGAAAAGATGATAGTCTAATAGCAATAGAAGAAACAATTACTGGTGGAGAAGTTATTGGAAAATCAGTAATGCAATCCATGTGACATTCACTGGTGCCTTCCACAGCACCTGGGTAATATAGTACCTACTGCAGTGAGGGTTCAACACATTTGGCCTTCCACCTCTTCCCATGCAATGAAACATAACCCTGACATGCTCATTGTCACTCCTTCACAGCAGACCACCATACCTCACCCCATGCCATTCCACAGATATCTATATATAGAATGATACCATATAGTACATATGATTCTATGTAAGCACATTATATGATTTTCTGCAAGACACACTCACAGCTCACATATATATTGGTAGACACGGAGCCCTTCTCCCTCTCCCAAGTTTTATACATCAGCTACACATTTATATTGCTTCAGCACAGGAAGGTTTCCATGGCAGGCACAGCATGGCCAGACTTGTGGCCCCAAAGATGGCATGGAGCGGGGCACCTGCAGAAGATGGGCAGGTGGGAGTTCACTCACCCAGGGAGGGAACCAAGTGTGATTACTGCAAGCAGCTCATTCCTTTTCTTGAGACAGAAAGATTCTTTCAGCTTGGCAAGTGTCCTAAATCACAGCACCTGAAGGGTGCCCCTACTATGATCTAAACATAGGAACAGGAACTATGCACTGCAATTTGTCCATGCCCTCAGCTGGAACAGCAACATCAGCTTGTCCACCCCACAGAAACCACAAAGTGCCATCCACGCTGGTACTAACCAATACTAGAGCTGTCACCTTTCCTGAAGGTGACAAAAAGTGTTTAAAGCCAGCAAAACTCTGCCCTAAGAGAGGAGACAACATTATACAGGGAAGAACAGGAAAATAAAGGTGCAACCTGGAGAATGCCACTGTAAAGGGATCTAGCAATCTGTGCCAAAGAAAACTAGGTGCTACAAAGCACAGTATACACAGACTAAAAATAGATCAAGGAGATGGAAAAAGAGCCAGAATTTTGTGAATTATTTTAACTGAAAAACTCAAAATTATTCTGTACCATGCTTATGGCTTAATGGAGTTTGAAGAAAATTCCTCACTTTTGAAGTGCTGACTGCATCTCTAACTGATCAAGACTGAGTCCTTGCAACAACAAAGAGTCTAATTAGAGCCAGTGTGTGAAACCTATCTTCCCCTGGGGTGAAGAGTCAAGAGCATAATAACAATCACTTGTTCCAACCGACCGCTGCTAGGACAGTCAGATCCTTGGGAACACAGAAAGGTTAAAAATATTATCTGAGACTGGTCCTTCAAATAGAAATGATGCACCGTGACCACTTCAAGACATTCAAACCGTATTTCTGTTTCTCTGCAGTCATCAACATGGAACCCCATGAAGGCATTAGTGCCAAAGAGACCTCCTCCACATCTACCTGCAGAGAACCCTGCACTTTACCAAGACAATAACAGTTTGGGGAGCAATTTTAGTCACTATTTTACTGTGTCCAAGTAAGCAGCAACTCTGCAGCTTCTGCTGAAACAGCACCACCACAGTGCTGAAATGGCACAGTAAATTTTTTATTTACTGTTTTGTGGATTACAGAAATATTGATATTCAGGCCATTCAAATACTACTAGGGGAGACCGCTTAATTTTGAGAACTGAATGAGTAGTAAAAATGAAAAAAGCATCTGACGACCCAGTGAAAGGGCTGTTTACACTTCTCCCCGCAGTAGGTCTGTGCCCTGCCATTTCAGAAGCTTGACTGCAGCTGTCCCTGCCATAGCGTGGCGGGAGCACATGCCAGCACAGGTACTTGCTCACAGCTGGTGCTGAAGGGAGGTGTGCGTCGGCACCCTGGAAACACCCAGCAGCCCTTTTCCTCCGAAAACTAGAGCTGTGGCCCGCGCTGCGGCAGGCAGGGTGTGTGAGCTGACAGCCGAGGTGGGCTGTGCGCAGGGGCAGCCCGGCCGCGCTCCGCACCGCAGTACAGCCCCGCCGCGGGCAGCCGCCGGAGGGCTCGGGTTTGCCCGGGCGCACGGAGCCGGCGGAGCCCCGGGGCTGGCCGGGGTCCCTGTGCACCTCAGAGATGCTCCCACCCCGCACGGAGAGCTCTGTGTGGATTACGGGGCACTACATCGAGCTCCCCTCTCCGCCCGAGGAAGCCTCCGGAGATACCCCACCCCCGGAGACCCGCCAATAACCCGACTTGTTGCACTGCCCCGGCGCTGGGGCTGGAACCCCACTCCCGGGCGGGTATCCCCGCTCCCAGGCGGGGCCGAAGACCCGGCTCCCCCGTGCCGGACAGCCCGGCAAAAGCCCCGCGCTGGGTCCCGGGCCTTCCCCGGCCGGACACGTACCTCTGCAAGGGCATCACCTCGCACGCCATGCTGGCCATGGAGCTGCTGCTGCTGCCCGCCCGGCTGCCCGCCGCGCCTCTCGCCGCGCCCNGGCCCGGGTTGGCGGCTGGCGATGGCCCGGCCCAGCGCCCAGAGCCCCGGCCCGGCCCCCCGGCTGCGACACCCGCCCCGGCCCCTGTCCCTGCTCGCCCCACCGGGCTCGGCAGGCACGGGTTGACCAAAAGCGGCTTCTGATGTCCAGTTGGTTCTGGGCCTGCAAGAGATGCTACAAGCCGAGGGCTAATGGCTACAGGACACCTTTCAACAGAAAAACCCCACAAGGTCTTCTGTATCCCTTTCCGTAACTATAACCCGCCGCCCTTCTTCCCAAACTTGCTCAGGGTGCGGTGGAGTCTCTGCCGAGCTCCCTCCCCGGCCGCAGCGGCGCCGGCTCCGCTCCGGGAGCTCGCCGCGCACCCAGACCCCGGCACAGCGGCAAGGGGCTGCGCTGGCTCTGCCCTCACACCTTCACCGTGCCTAGTAGGCCTGGCACAACCTCCTAACTTGATCCCTCCGTGTTGCAGCAGATCCTAGTGCGGTTTGAAAGATCTGTGCTGTAGTTGGCCACCCAATTCTGACCCTCTGCAAAGAGAACTTCTTAACATTTGAACTGAAGAGAACTGCAGAGCCGAACTCATGTTCCCAGTGGGATATCCTAAAGCACTCCTGTTTCTACATCTGTGGCTGCTGACCAAATAATTGCTCTGAAACAACTAATCACACCATTTTATTGGGTAGAAGTTTGGGGCTGGGAAGAGCGGTAGCAAAAAAACTCCACACAAAAGGGCGTGTCATTTACCAGGACATAGTGGCCTTGGAAAAAACAGCACAAAATCACTAAGGTCTTGCACTGAAACGTTTAATGGCTACTGAACGGGCACACCCAGGGTTTTACTTTTCACCTTCGCAGCTCCTCTGCCCAGAAGGCCTGAGGAATTGCTTTCCATTTCCCCCAACATTGGACAGAAACACTTCTGCTGTTGCCCTGCCAGTGAACAACGTTATCACACGGCACACTTTGTGTGATGGGGAAGGGATGATCCTAATCTGATAAAGGATCAGATTAGATCCTTTATCTAATGAGATAAAGAGAATGGATCCTTTCAACACTTCAGGTGGTACAAACACAATGGCACATATCAATCTTCAAAAATTCAAGTCAATATTAAAAGTACCACCCAGTTCAATGCTAGTGAGGGCTACTGCTGGCTTGGGAGAAAGCTGTAGCAGGAGCTTAGTACCTGTATGTTTAAGACTTCCTTAGAGATGCAGGTCATGCAAACTAGACATGAGCCACATCAGCTTTCTGGAGAAGCAGCTGACACTCTCAGGTTAGCAGGGATATCCAACATTTTCACAAGGATGCCCAACACATCCTGACTTTTGTCAGCAGGAGGCAGGGGCGTTTTCTGTCGAAATCAAGAGCAGTGGGCAGCTGCAGCCTCAGAAAGCAGTGGCACGGAGTAGAGACATGGGGATCAGTTGAGACATAGCTTCGCTTCAGTACTCTGAACTGTTTAATCTCTGCTCCTGTCAGCCAGCTGACTGGAAGAAGTGCATTAGTAATGCTTCTGCCCATTGCCTCAGCACAAGTTCTGCTGTGACAGTCACGCCAAGCACAGCACAGCGCCCCTTTTTAGGAAAGTGAGCTATGCTGATAAAGCACTCTGCCATCATGGATCTGGACTGCTCTTATCTGTGGCAATTAAATGAGTATCTCAATGATTTCCTCTTAAATTAAATGTGCTATATGTACTCATAAGCAACTAAAACCATGAGAGAAAGATTTTACTCTGATACCTAAAACTACTTAAGTATAAAACAAAAGCACCTTGTACCATTTCACAATTCAACAATAAATCAAATTGCCTTTTCCTGGCCAGTCCTTTATTATACACACACAATTATTCATAGTTTATTACACTTCTATAAACTGTTACCATCAGGATGCCATTAAAAAAAATTAATTTTCCACATTTAACTAAGGACCCATCTATGTGGGCAAGGAGTCAGGGCTCTCCAGAGCAGCTTGCTGAATAAACAGTAGTGGGGTAACTCAAATAGCTGCTGTATTATGAATTTATACACTAGCTATTCTGTCATAACTTCCATGGGACTTGCTTGTATAAATAAGCTTAAAAGTACTAAGCTCCTTGACAAAGAATTCACTAACAAAAAGAGATGCTGTAATAACCAGAAAGATTAATTTATGGATTAGCACCAGTGAAGAAGGTTAGCTCGTGGCATCATGCTAAAATTAACCAGATGCCAACAGTAAAGTTGCAGGGCTCCCTGTGCCATCAACACCTTCAGATCCACCTTTTGTTTCTGTTCTCTTCTTTTGCAGTCCTGTCAATGGGTACCAGTTTTCTCCTTTGCATCCTCATACATCACTTTTAACGTTGCCAAAACCATCACAACTAAGAATAGGTACAGGAGCTCATGTTTACCTGCACTCACTTGCATGCAACTTCAACAACTGTTGAAAGAAAGGTGACCAAAGTTGAAAAAATCACTGATTGTTGCTACCACTGCTGGTTTCTCAAAGTTTTAACTACTTTGAGAGCAGCTGCAGACACTGCAACAAAATATTTTAATATTGGAGAAATGTCAGAGTGAAATTTTAAAAACTCCTTTCCAGGACTGTGGCCAACCATTGGTAAGAGTGGTAGTACAGGATGCAGGTCGCCTTAGTTCAGTTCACACAGTCTCAATGGGCCTTTTGAATCTCTCAGCTGCTAAACAAGAACACAAATCTTAATTCTTCACCTCCCCTGTCCATGGGTATGGATGACAAGTGATTTATTTGTGGCACAAAGCAGGCAGACAAAAGCTGCCAGAAAACTGCAGTCTTATCTCCAAACAATTCCACTTCCTTCACACATGTTTACGCTCAAACCAACTTGCTACTTGACAGAGGCAGGAATTCCTACTCTCCCCCTGCCCTCTTATGACTTTTTTTAACTTGCATAACTCAAGCTGGGCTTTCACACATAAAACCTGGGATTATACAACATTTTATTTTGGATTTGCTTGTACTTGTTGAATTTGTTCTCCCATGTTAAACATGGAAGACAAAACCTCTTCTGCAAGTTTCATGTTGTTCTTGCATTCCTGTTTCTCAGAAAGGCTAAACTCATCTGTTGGCAGCAACAATGCACCACAGAAGCCCTTTATGGTACCACCAACCATAGAAACAGAGGATGAAGAAAAACCCTCTCTCAGGACAGGCACAGCATCCTCTCCACTGACTGTATGCTCTCTAGTGTATTGTAAATATTTCAGGAAAATAGATAGCAAGTAACAATAAAAATGATAAAGTCCCTTGAAATACCAACACATACCGCCACACTTCAGCACCTACACCAGGGCAACACCTGGGTTCAAACTATTTGATTTGCAAATTTCTTACTGAGTTTCAACAAAGGAAAAAAAACCACTGGCTGGAACTAAATATGAATAATCACTTTTCTTCGGCAAAGTTTAAAGAATAACCTCACGTTTGGAAAGGAAGTCTCCTGTCAATCATCATTACAGAAGTGCTTTCTCCTCTTTCTTTCCTTGTCATACATTGCTGCACACCAAGTAATTTTCTCAGCATATAAAGCAAGAAGAGGATCTGTGAGTAGCACCAGAGGATACAAGATATGTGATCTAAATAATGGATTTTATGAGGATGTGGTTGTGTCTGCCTCCTCAAAAGCAGTTATCCCTTGCTTCACTGCACAGTCATGCACAAATCAGATACTATTAAAAACAAAAAAGAAAAAAAATGTGATCCTGCCTGGTCTGACAAAATCTGAGGGCTTTTATGATGCTGCTCAATACCATCCATTTATTCACCCAATGTTTACTAAGTTACGCAATATTTTCCCTCTGGCAGAAACATGAAATGCAGAGGAAAGATATTGCCAGACTGAAAATTAAAGAATGTACTTTTCAAAATACCACCAAATACAAAATTAAAGATGCCACTATTTATGTACACATACATATATTAATACACATTTTCCCTTCTAAAGTATCTACGCCTATACACATCTGCAATTACAAGTGATGGATACCCTGGAAAATCTCCCACAGGCCAGAAGATTTGTGTGCACATATGAAATAAGCAAGTCACACGTAAATAGAAACTGTACTTGGAAACTGTAGCCCTTCATGTCCAAACAAAGCAGACAGACAATTAAAAAGGCCCCCACCAAAAGGGCATAAACAGGAAGAAAGGCCAACTTATGCCCAAAACATAATTTAGTGAAAGGGGAATCCTCAGAAAGGTTTAAAAGGAGTAACAGTGACTTTGCAAAGCTGGTACTCAGCCCCGTTTCACTTGATGATGTTTCAACAATTTGCAAGTAAATGTAAACAGTATAATGTAGTTGTTTCTGTATGTTGTGTGCAAGCCAGCATTAAAACTTTCAGTACAACCACGTAAGAGTAAAATCTGGGAACTATGTGCAAGATGGGGGACACAACATTGTCTTTACAAGCCCTCAGTGACTGTGTGGATGAAATTATCATCGTCCTCAGAGACATCAATATGGATATTATATGGAAAAGGTGTATTATGTCTGTATTTCCTACTGGGGTGGGTTGCTACAAAAGATTTTGATCAGGTCAGGAATTCCCATTCCCAAGCAAGTTATGAAAAACTGAAGAGTGCTAAGAGAAAACTCATGAAGGGCACGCAAAAACTAAACCCACACATTTAGTGCTTTTCAAAGACAATTGTCTATGCATGCAGGAAACATTAATACTTGACCTAGTGCTCACAAACTGACCAAGAATCAATGGTTTGAAGTCAAAGATAGGCAAAATATGCCAAGAAATTAGACATTTTAAAGCAGTGAGAATAATTAACGACTGACATAACAAATCAAAGATGATAGTGAATTTTTAATATTCTTACAAATAACAGTTGCCTCTGTTTAGGAACACCTAGCCTTAGGTAAACCGTCTAGATGGAATTTGCAGAATTTCCTTACATATTTTCATAACTGATACTCCTCTTGTGCAAAAGAGAAGCGGATTGCTCTCAGCTGACTTCATTTTACCCCTTTTCTTTTTTGCACTGGCATAGAAATACAAGCTTGATGGCATATCTGTGGAGAATATATTGGGTTTTGCACTGTAGCTTTTCTGTTCCTTTCTGCAACTTAAAGGTCAAATTACGTTTTAAACAAAGCTAGTTATAATCTGTTAAGGAGGAAACATATTCCAGAACTGTTCTTTAAACTTTCAGGGACAAGAGAAAAGTGTGAATCAAACTAAAAGCTTCTCAGAGCTTCAGGTTCTCAGCACTCCCGGTCTCATCCAACAGACAAGCACAAAAGTTCATTTCCCGTTGCAAGGGGACACCCCATGCTCCCTGGAGACCTGATTTGCTGCTACGGCTGCTCTTTATTAAACAGCAGTGTCCCTTGCAAGCACTGCCACACCCGCTTGTCCGCTGCTTTAACTTGTTCCAAAGGACTCTGGCCCCATGGGATAGCCCAGAAATTATTTCTTGGCCTCCATCCTGGAAAAGGGGGAGGATTGGGAGTAGGTTCCTAAAGGGTTTCCTGGGAAAGCAACAAGTAATGAATGGTTGTGCCAGCTAATCTGCTGTGGGAACAGGGTAAAGCATGCCGAGTGACAAGGTCACTAGGTTCTTCATTTGCACCAGTTAGTTCAAGTGCCAGAGCACGGGAGAGCAAGCGAATGAGCAGGAGTCCAGTCTGGTACAAGTTATTTTCAAAGCAGGCTTTCTCCAAAGCTCTGCTAATCTAATGAAAAGCCTAAATTTTAGTGTCTGATGACATTTCTCCCACTCCTCTAAACTGTTATTTCCTCAAAACACTAAATTGTTATTTCTATAGAACTGTCTGCACAACAGCTCTTTAAAAATCCAGCTGTTCCAGACCAATGCAAAAATGTCATTGAAAACAATGCAGAAAAAGCATTCATTTGTTAGCAAAAATGTTTAAAAAAATAAAATTGAAATGAGTCCCTGGTACTCCCTCCATGATTTATATTACCTACCAAAAATGTCACTGTTTTCACACCTTCCTATCTTCCAAAAACATCCTCTCAATCCTCTACAATATTACTATCCTTTGAAGTCCGTACCCCCGCACCCTTCATGTCTCCTGCTTCCTAAAGCACCTTCAAGTGACATGCCTGTAGTTCACCCTTAGCCTTACGAAAAACAAGGATATGGGAAGGGGCTGAGGAAAGCAGAGGAACAGGCCACACCGTTCACGTTTGCTGCACATGGATTTTTACTCCACTGAAAGATAAACTGCTGTCCGTGTTGGCAAGGGAGGCAGTCTGGCAGAGTCACCGTCCAGAAAAAGCCCTCCAGGAATAGCTCCTCTTCTTCAGCTGATGACGTGACTGAAAGGAGTCCTCCCTTTGCACCAGTGCCCCAGTGGCCGGCCTGGCTCCCGGGAGAGCTCTTGGGAAAAAGATGACTCGGCAGGAGAGATCGACTCTGGCTGGGAAGCACTAAAACCACAGTGAGCTGGGTGAGAATCACTCCAGCCCTCTGCCTAGAGCTGCAAGATTCATCTGCCACAGAAGCGAGGGAGATCCTGCTAAAAGGCAGCCATGGCCAGATCCATTAAAACCATACATTTGAGCAGAACATAGCCCTCTCAGGCCAGCCCTAGGGCTTCTTCCTGCACCCAGCCCTGCGTACAGCAAGGAACAACAAATGGCTGTTTATGCACAGCCAGATACAGAGATGCTGGGCTTAATCAGCACACTCACTGCTGTGCTCCTCATCTGCAACATCAGCTTTGAGCCCAGCTGCTCTGTACGTGTCCACGTTGTGCAAACACACTCCTGTCCCACTGCAGGACACTCCTGTCGGGAGTGGCACGAGCGGATACTACAGGAAAACTGAAGTTCAGCATACATTTCATTATCAGGAACATTCAGAACAACACGGGTAAGGTCTGTAAGTTTTCAGCTTCCCGACCACCTTTCAGAGTCTTGGGAAAAAACTGTATTTTTCTACTCAAGGGGCATAAATCCAGCAAAAGCTAAGAAGATTTTAGAGGTAACTTCTTTTCTGTGATGCTCAGTAGCCCTGTTAGAACAGTGAACACTTGATTTTTTTATTTCCCCAATGTGACACTTTCTGAAGTTTCAGGGTGGGTTTTTTTGAGGGAAACGTCTGTAAGTTTTCTAAAATATGGTGTAGTATTAGTAGTGCTCCCAATCGTTTTATAGTGGCTAGATAGTTCCTAACCATAATGTAGAACAATAAAAATGCTATTTTATTAGATATTAATCCCTCCCTATGTTGATTCAAACTTTCTGAATGCACAGAGCTTGGAGACTGTGAAAGGATCTGAGGAACTGGTGATGGAATCTTTTGTTTACAGGAGTCCTGTCAAAGCCTTAACAACTGGAAGTTATTAACAACCAAGCAGCTTTTAGTTTTTCTTTGCAACTACCTGGTGGCCTCTCTTTGCAGGCATCCCTAGCACAAACACACTATTTCAGCAGGTACATAATGAAAAGAAAAGCTTTGGTACAGGAACAGAACTATCTTCACACTTCCGAACCGCAACCCTCTCTGGCCAGGAGGAAGGCACTGAGAAAGTGCAGTTTGTAGATAAACAGTCAGCTTGGGATCATACTCCTCACAACAGATAAAATGAGAGGAAATCTCTCATGGCCACTGACCATGAAAGAGAAGGATTTTACAACACTGGAACAGCTCGGAGCCAAACCGATGCAAGCAAAGTGACAGGAACTCTGCCCTGCCATGCTCTGCATCTTCTTATTAGACAGCCAGCTGACCACTTAAATTAAAAATATACATGTGTGTCATGGGAAGTCACAGCTGAACCCAGGAGCCTACGCTGCAACGTGCTGAACACAACGTCCAGATGCACAGCTCTTCCAGCTGAACCGGGAAATTGCAGCAGCAAACAAGCCTGACTGAGAACACGGTGACCTCTGCCTGCTGATCTTCCTGTGGGGACTGCCTGCAGGACACAGGCACAGGTCCCCTCTGGAGAGCCACAGGGGAAGGAATACCTCACAGCCTCAGGTGGTAGAAAACTGCTTGCTCTGCAGAGCTGCCGGAAACAAAGCACTCTGTGCTGAACCTCCCCATCTGAACAAGGCACCAGCAGACAGGCTAAGGAAGTTACAGGAGAGGGAACTACTCACTGAAGTAAAAATAAGTCACAGTGCAGAGGCTCTGCTTCTTTCCTACCTGCTTGAAACATGGGTTAGTGATGGCTGTCTGGGTTTATATAAACACAAATATTAAAAGCACAAATATTTCCAAGGTTGGCTTAAACTCATTATCCGCTGTGTGTTCACCAGTAAGAGGTCATATATCCTTTTGTTTAAAAATTACTTGAAAATCATACAGATGTTTGTCCTTTATTTCCTTGGCAAATCTATTATCTGACCCAGCTGGTATCAGAAAGCCATCAGCTTCATGAGATGTAGGGGCTTTATCCACGCAGCAAAAGCTGGTAACAAAATAAAGAATCCTTCTAGCTGAGAGAGCAATGTCTGAGGTACAGAAAAGGAGTAATTTTTTTCCAGCTTTTTTACTCAATTACTGTGAATTTATTGCAGTCCTTTTCTGATTTCTAAGGCTGCTGGATGCTGTCCCAGGAAACAGGAAAAGCTAATATACTTGGCTTATGGACTGAAAGAAGAACGTTTGTTTCCATATGCACTTTATGACAATAAAAGTGCATATGTGCCTTCTACATCAAATAGTCACCAGATCTTTGTTTCATGTATGATTCTTCTTGCTTGCAAAATTAACCTCCACTTCTGTGGCACAGATCAGGGCAAAATGTTCTCAAGCCATAATTTGTCACCACGTAAATCTTGTGAACAGAGACAAAGATAAAGTGGCTAGAATTATAAAGGAAAGTTAGAATAGTGTAATGACAGAGCCTAATTTAAAGGACTAACCTGTGCAGGGTGAAAGAGAAAGGGCAAATGCTTGGAAAAGTACACTGAAATCCACCCAAGTGACTTGCATGGAAAAAAAATCTACATAATTACATGTTTCTGTAACTGTTATTACATCTGTGCTACAGACAGGGGAGAAGAACCCAGGAAGAGTTCAGACCACACCCTGATTTGCCATTCACAGTCACCTGCCTTGGAGAGACACAGAAATCACATGTCTTTATGGCTGTGTTTTCAGAAAACTAAGTGCTTTTCTTAACAACTCATTATGTAAGGCAGTTCCTGCTGCCAGCATCCCACAATGCAAGAAAGAAGGGAATTGATTGCATAGGAGGGTGGAGACAAATGTACTTGCAAAGTTAAATGAGTCAGCTTGGAAAAACTAACTCAACACAACCTAAAGAAAGAAAGTGGCAAAAAGCAACAACATTTTACATAAAAAGTGCTCTCTGAGGGCTCAGAACAGGGCCTGCCAGAGACTGCTGCACGCTCCATGATGCAGAAGGCAACTGTGCTTGCCGCCGCCCCACCAACGTTCAGACCTTTACCCCTTTCCTGAATCGTTTTCTTGAAGAATCCATGGCTGTTGGAGGGCAGCCCTGCCTGCTGCCTGGCTGCAATCCCTCATGTAAACCTGGCAGCAAGGCTCTTCCGTGGCAAGGCAAATTATTACTTTTGATGGGGACTGAATGTACTGGCATGACAGACTTCAAAAACGAAAAAATCCCAAACCTAAACAAAAATAGTCAGCTAAGCAAACAACACTAGCCCCCCTGTTTGATTTGTTCTGGCAACAACAGACCAGTTCTTATCACATGCCAGAGAATAATGATAAGTTTTGGCTTGCCTTGGTTTTAAACCGCAGCTGCTAAAAGGAAAGCCAACAAATAGGGAAAGTGTTTATAGTAAGCACAAACTTCTCAGTGTACAAATATATGTATGTTTTCATACCCTAATAACTAGCAGTGAAAATACAGTGTGTCATTAAAAAGAAGGCACAGCAGGGTACATTAACCAACTCTTTATTTTAGGGATGCTACCACACCACTAGGCATGTGATCCCTTTATTTTCAGGACACGGGCCAGATATAAGGATTTTTGTGAACAAAAGGTTGATGTAAACAACCCTTCTCTTTGAGAACATGCACGTGTTAGAAAGCCAGCACGGGGTATCTGCGCTGGCAAATCTCACTGCAGCTGTGATGGTAGTCACAAACAGGAATTTGTCATCCCTGGCACACAAGGACGTGGCTACAAAATACAAAAAAGGCTGGCTTACTGAACAACTGCTGTGGTCGCTCTAAGCTGTGGCTCTCAGGAGCTGTACAATGTTTTTCACGAAGTCTGGCTGCCATACACGGCACCCATTCCTCAGCACCCAACCACTACTAGGCAAGGACAGGTACCCAGCTGCACTCCTTTGATATTTCCATGCACAGAGCCTAACAGCACCACAAACAGCAGGATGTTCTCCCACTGAGGGATCCCCCTTTAAAACAGACCCAGGAGTGCAAAGACATGCAGCTACAGCAAGTGCTAGAGCAGACAAAGACAACAGCAAAGCACACTTCAGTGCCCTTTCCTGGGCAAAAGATCCAGCACAGTGTCAACCAAAGCCTGCAGATGGCATGCACCTCTGAGCCAGTATCAGGAAAAACATGTGTGCTCACCAGCCTCAATCTCCTGCTTCACATTTTGACTGCAGGAAGCATTTTCCCTCCTTCCTGAAGGTTCTCTCTCTTCTTTGCTTGTATATGAAGTTTAGCACAAAAGGCTGAGAGCATTGAATGCAAGAGGCCCTCCTACCTTTGTATCCACGTAAATCTTAATGTATCTTAACCCTGAAGGAAAAGCCATTTGAATCTATTATTTGAAGCAGTTATTTGAAGTTTTAGTACCTCTAAACATATCCAAAATCACGCCAGTTCCTACTGCAGTTATGTACGAACCAGAGCTTTGAGTAGACTTTTTTCTTCTTGGTAGAGAAAGAAAGAGGGACCCAAACAGGGACTGTGCTTCACAGAGCTGCAAGCCCACTCTAGTTCACTCTCACTGAAGGTGTGGCAAGGCCCCAGGGTGGCCCATTCCCCCCAGCCCACTCTCCAGTACAAAAGTTGTTGCCTCCCCAAGCTCCTGTGTCTGCAGTGTGAGTCTTGTGGCTCTCAGCCAGGTAAAGACAAAGGACATGTGCGGTTCCCAGGGTCCGGAGGTTTGGTTGCCCTCAAGTTCTGCACAGGAACTCTTGCAAAAATGAGATGAGACTCACAGAAGTACATACCAGGCTGCGTATTGCCTAAAGACTTTCATTCTTTCTTCAGAGGACCAGTCTCTCCTTTCCTGACACTGCCTTCCTTCCTTTCTCTCTTTCTCCGCTGCTTTTGGATTCACTCAAGAGCTGCATTACAGGTATGCTTTTCTGCTGTTGCATAATTAGGAGTTTGCCCTTGGCATACAGCTACAATAAAATAAAGCCATTTTCAAAACAGCACATACATTATGTGCTAGTGGGGACTGCAGGTATATATAGTTAATCCACCTATTTTGTTCAGAAAAAAAAAAAAGTAACAACTTTACATTTAACGTTTTCTTAAGAAAACTGTTGTGAACAGAAGGTGATACAGATTTTATGCTCTGCAGTGTTTTGACTGCAAATGATATATTGCATATTTCAGATGACAGCAGCACCTTCAAAAAAGTCCTGCAATGAGGAATATCATACCTGTAAGAAGGCATAACATTTTTTTAAAAAATGATAAGTCGGTAAGTCATTCTAGAAGATATAGTCCCAACTGTAGCTGCTACTTAATACGTGGATCTTCATTTTAAGGACAACTGTATAAAGACACATTAAGAGGCATTTTAAATAGTATAAAAAATTACTAATCAACCAGAAGTCTCTCAGTTTCTCCCTGAAGGCTCTAGTGTCAAACTAAACTGATTGAAAATTTAATAAAGATTGTAATCCTTGCTGGAGGGGGCCTTAGGGGCTTCGTTTTTCTGGTTATTTCTTCACTGTTACACTTGTGAAGCTGCTAAAGGTGGAATTCTGCATCTACTGTTCTGTGTAGCCCTTCATCCTCTTCTAATCCACTCATACCATGGTATCTGAGCATGGAAAGGGAACAAACCACAGGCGTTTTCATGAAACAGCAAATGATTGTCACTGCCAAGAACAACCTTTAATCTTTTCTAACAAAGATCATATCATAGTTGAGCAGATACAGCAATTTTACTAAAACTTATCTGGTAATTACACATAATTAATGATAACATTTATTTTAGAACTGTTAGTACCTTGTGACATAAAACCCCCCAACAAGAATAGCGGTGTGTTTGCACAGCACTTTGTAATCTAGGTCAGATGCCAGAGTCCTTCTGCTGAAAAAGGTGAAAACTCCTAATAATAGCCTTGCACTGAAATAACACCAGGTAGTACTTCATTGTGAGCTTAAATTACATGGGAGTGACACAAGGCTGCCAAAAGCATGTTTAAAACCACTCCTGATATATCAGAGCACTACACCGATGCCAGGGAATCAGGGTTTGTGCCTGTTGCACAGACAGCTGTCCCCCAAGCAAGTTAGGTCTGCTAGAGACCTCTCTCTGCTCTTCCCCTGGTCCAGGGCCTTCTCTCCATCCCATCCTGCCCAACAACCTGCCATCCTGGAGCTGGGAAGAAGACAGCAAACACTACCTACTCCTCCTTCAGCAGTGGCAGCAGATCACTGACAAAAAAGTACCAGAAGCAAACAGCAGTGTAGACACTCAACACAATTAGGTAAATAGAAGTGTGACAGGACAGAAAACTAGGGCATTCTTGAACAAAATGGGATTACAAGAGCATTAATTTCTACAGTTAATTAATCTCCCAGATAAAATTAAGAGATGCAGACGTTTTTCAACCCAAGGGCCGAGCATGAAGATTAGGTTTCTGCCTAGTTACAAACACATTTCATTTGGTGCGAAATGTCCCGTGCCAGCACTGGCCCAACTGTTCCATACTTCAACAGTACTCTTCTAAGCAATTACACATTGACAGGAAAGCAAGAATTCCTTATAGCAAATAATTATGTCATTTGGGGACTATTCTAAAAGAAAGGCAGTTTGTTGGGGTACCTCATGAAGTAGATGAATCACACACACCTTCCCAGACATGAGACCTGGTAGTTCTTTATTTCAGCCCTTGAGCATTTCATCTCCCTTTACCTTGGAACACATAGCAGAGTACAGGCAGGGGCAGAATTTCTGCCAGGTTACAGCGCATCAACTCAAGAGGCTGGAACTTCTGCCCCAGCCCCACCTGCCTGGCCCTGTCTAGCTGCTAGAACTGTATTGCCTTTTCCATTTTGCCAGCTGACCTGCTCCGGTAATTGATTTCTAAGTCATCTCAGTCAAAAGCAGCTGGATTAATGAAGCCATGTAAACAAATTTGATGTGTTCTGGCTGCAGGAATTTTTTGGGGAAGCTTGGGGAGAGTGAAACACACAGCTAACATAACTAAGAGTTAAAGAGCATGTGTGCCTCCCAAGGGCTAGAAACCAAATTTGACATGTATGCTTCACCACCATTACTATGAATCAAAATCTGGTGTTAGTGCATAATTTGCTAACTTGTCTCATAAACTGAGCGCTGTCTGTCTGCACTGGTGCTGAGAATAGCACACATCTCCTGCTTACACAGTGAAGTCACTCAGTTACGTGTCTGGCAGCACTGCCTCTGCTCTGTGTTCCTGGTTGGTATGCTGGGACACCGCAGTGTTGTGTTTCATGACATGTGAATAACACTATTTCCCACATCAGGCCAATTCCATATTTCAGTAGCACACTGCAATTTCCCACAGTAACCTGAATCCCTCATGTGCTGCACTAGACACAAGAGGAGAGAGATCGAGACTCAATTCAATATCCTGAGAACAATTAAAAGATCCTGGTTCAGCCTGATGTTCAGGGAAGGACTTTACAAAAAAGTAAAATGCCCATTACTTGTTCACCTAACAGACAATCTGCCAACAATCAAAACTCGAAATACTCCTTCAGATAGATACTTTTATAGATGCTTTAAACTGATAGACTCTCACAGATAAATTCAGAAAGATACTCTTATAGATACTCTACACATACTCTTCTATTCTTGTCTCAATGGAGCAGTACTATCAGCAGCATCATTCTTGCCAGAAAGAGAAAACCCTTCAAAAGCCCCTTCCTTTTTGGATTTATGAGTGAGAATAAAGTCAGCCATCTGCTAAGACTTAAACTGGGCAGATCAAATACACTTGATTATTCAGAAGAGACACATTTTGGTTGCATCTTGTACTCAGATTAATTTCTATTGCCTGACTGTAGATCAGACCTGTCCACCTGCACTCCTTCACCAAGCAGGCTACCTTCATATGCTTGAAATTTTATGTTGGAGAGGCAAACCAAAGCACACAGCTGGCATTGGAGTGTGTGCATTCAACAGGAAAAGGCACATTAATTTACCTTACACCCCAGTATCCTGGTGTGTTCAAAATGCCCAGAGCTAGAGGTGTAGGTACAAAACAAACAAAGAGAAAAACACAAAGACAAAAAAAAGGAACACTAACCTGGAGAAAAACACATCATTGTTAATGAAGGCCATTTCATCTGCTAAGTCCATCTCCTTCCCACATGAACCACTGTCTGTTAATTGGAGGCTGACTTGAGGTATTCCATCTGACTGGCCTGGTTGAGGCAACAGGCACATTTGGTTGGATTGTTCCGTCGGGGGTTTGGTCATCTACAGAAGCAAGGAGAGACACAATTGAAATGTGAAAAGAAGAAAGGCCAGAACAACCCTTTCACATAATCTGTAACTGAAAGACATTCTGTACTGGTGTAAAAACAGCAAAGGTGACAAGGTGCAAAACAGTATTACAAAATACATATAAATCAAACACTCAGCTTGATAAAGACTATTTAAAGAAAAATATAGGTGTGCCTATTGAAAGAGCAGAGGCAAGAATAAAAAAAAGAAAGGTAAGTGAAATAAACATTTATTTTCTGTATCACAGCACGCAGACTAAAAAAGTTGGCATTGAATTTGCTTCTTGACAGCACTGGAGAAACAGATGATACCAGCAATTATATACCTCTGCTCAACCCCCTTCCCACACTTTTTAATGACAATTGATATCAGTACTTGCCCTAAGGATGCTTAGGGGAGAAGAAGAGCAAGTTTGGAGGTCTGCCCCTTATTTTAACAGCAAACATTCAACCTAACCTTGGTGATTACGTTCAGTTTTCCCCTGTGTTCGCTTCTGGTTTTAGCCTTTGCAAGATCCTGTGACTGAGAGTTTCACAACATTGTTACATATTGATTAAAATCGGAAAAAAAAAAAAGCACTTCTATTTTAGGTATGGTGACATAATCTTTCCCTTGGTTTTGGATTATGAGAATTTACCAGTAACTGTTCCATAACCCCCTTCCCCACACCACTCTGGACTTTATACTACTCCAGTAGTGGTGTCTAATCAGGCAGAAAAATATGAGTTTATATAGTTTCTCATTTCACAGAAGTCATGCTCACGTGTTTGATCATTTTTGCTGCTTTTCACTACACCTTTTCACCTTCTACTAAGTCCTTGCTAAAATGTGGTCAGAACTGCATGCGGCATTATATATGAAAGTAGATTTAGTGGTGGCTTCTCATGAAAATCTAACCTTTTATTTGCTTTCTTGATTGCTTAATTTGGAGCTCATCAGTATACACAAGGTTATGTAACCTGTAAGGTTTTGCGGACATAGTTAGCACACAGTGATAGAAACTCAACTAATCAGTTTTTCACCCAATACAGAGTAAATTAGAATCCTTCTGAAAGACCTCATAGCCAGCTTTTAGTTTTTCCTACTGTGAATACTTTTCTATTATCAGTACATTCAGTATTTTCTAGGTCATTCTGGAAGCAGTTAAATAGCACAGATTCCAACAAAGATCCTTAAGGGACTTCTCAGAAAACCTCTCTCCACTGATAAACCAATAATATCTTTTTATTGCTTTCTAGTTATTAATCCATAAAAAGTCTTTCCTTCTAATCACAAGGTATCTTTGCTTCTTTAGAAACTGTTGACAATCTCATGAAAACCTTCTGAAAATTCGAGTGCACTACACTGACTATACCTATGCACATATTCACAGGCTCTTCTGTAACAATTTTTTCTCAAAAGAAATAGTGCTGGTGCCTCCTAATGACTTGTATTATCCATTTGTGTTTCAGTTCTGCTCCTATTGTAGTTGTTACAAATCTGCTGGACAGTAAATCAGAATTTCTGAACTTCTTTTCATACCTGGCTTACCCTAAGGTTTTTTGCAAAATTTATTTTACTTCTGTTTCTAGTGCTTTGTTTCACTCACAGTTGCTTTCAAATGCTTTGTGCATGTTGGTAAGTTTCAAGGGACAGAAAGCTGCTTCTTTCTGAGCTTTGAAGAGAATGAAATGGAAAATAAAACATTTATCAGTGCAAAGGGAAATCAGAGAGAGATGTTGAGAGAGCTTCCCAGTTTTAGCCTCTGGACCGCTTGCTCTGAGTAAGATCCTGACTTTGCTGACGTCAATGGGCATTTTGCCTGAAGTCAGGATCTCACCTTTGGACCACTGCTGGTTCCAGCAGCCCTCTGTTAGCCCATCACCTGCAGCAGTCCCTGGCTGCTGAAACCACGGGAAGTGGGCACACAGCACATGGACACCAGGCAGTGCCTCTCGGCTGGTACAAAACAGCAGCAGCACTGTGATTTAAATGGGGAAAAAACCTCATCTGTGGGGAAGAGGGGAGACAGGGAGCTACACAATGGCCATGTTACAGGAGAGAATCACAACAGGAGGCAGCAGGGTCTGGATGCACTAACTCACTGAAGAAGGGGCCAAAACTCCGCTGGCTACAACTGCCTTTCAAGTACATGTAGATAGCAATAACAACACCCCTGAACTCCTTTTCTTCAGGCTAAACAAGCTCAGCTCATGAACACATGACCTGCTGCGTACTGAGATGCCTGATGTGGTGTGGCATCTGTCAAAGGAGCATTTTGTCCCTGGTGAAATCTAACCACTAAACAAACACACATCTATAAATCTTTGTAAATACATAAAAAGCTTCACTTTGGAAGATGACACCAATAAATCCAAGGACAAGCTCAGAGAGCAGTGATGCTTTGGCTGAAGAAAAAGTAATTTCATTTTTGTTTCCGGAAAGTTTTTCTCTGGTGAAGCTTAACCTCAAATTGCATTTGACAAAGATGGGACTCAGCCTGAAGCAGGTATGTTTTGGGCTGTCAGAGCATAGCTACAGGCTGTGGCCACTGTGGGCTCTGCTGAGGTCTGCTACTCTGTAATTTAAAATACACCCTCATCCTCAGCTAAATACAACCAAAATACCATCAGGTGCTACTGACAATCAAAGGGACAAGAAAAGATAATAAAAACACCAAAGAACAGAAAACGACAAGGAAATATTACACCATACATCCTGCACTTGGCTTTCGAGTTTTGTTGTCTCAAAGTTCAGATGCAAGAAACTCTGTTTGCAGTTGTAATAGAGACTAGTCAGTTTTATGACCAGTATAAACATGCATCATGATGGGTGTTGAAGAAAGTGCAAGAAAACCTTTCACCTGGAGGCACAAGCTGACCAGTCAATTGACATCATACTGCACAACAATACCACCAAGATTCTTCATAGCTGACTGGATGGTCATAGGGATGTTTCATCTCCCTGAGGTGTCAGAAGCTTCTGGGTTCAAAGATCAAAGCTATATATGACATATTCTAAAGATTTGACGTGGTGTGGTGACTAATCCTTCTCTGTTCTTGAAGAACAGGAGCTCCTCCAGATGAGCCTGGAGAGCTTTGTGCATATGAATCAGCAAGTTTAAAGACAGATCCTTAGTACAGGTCATCCTGCGTTTCTTAGTACCTCACTCATCTTCTCAAGTAGGAAAATGAAAACCTTCCAGTATCTCAAGCTATGGATGAACATATAAATAATTGGACAACTCATATCCATTTCAGTTAAGTAATCATGAAGTCTAAATGCAGATCTTTTGGAAGAAACTAGCTGTGAGTTTAAATGTCCTCACTGAAAGGATAATAAAGATATTTCTACAAAGGAACCCTCAAAAAACCCACCAGGTATTTAAAACATACACAGCACATTCTTTTGTTTAAAGGTGCATGAACACAGTACTCTTCCAGACAAGAGAAACCTCCCTCAAAAACTTGTTTAATACACAAATGGAATTCTTAGAGTTGTCCACCAAAACAAAGAGGTCCATATTACTTTTTGAAAGGCTTCATACTTTGTCACCCTAGTGCTCTTTCAACTTACAAGTTGTCTATATCAATACAAATAACCCACAGAGCAGAAAAAGGTACATTTCTTTGCAAAAACCCAGGCATGGCCAAGCAATGCATGGAAATTTGGAACACTGGCTTCTTTCTCAGTCTAGTCTCAATTTGGCTAGCTATCAGCACAAAACTTTAATGTCAATCCATCCACCCACCAGCATTACCTCTGCTTCATGAAGGAGTGAGATAAGGAGAACATTAGCCAGCTTTAACTCATGCCTAACAGCTAATCAACCTGATTCAACCAGCTCTGCCCAGTCAAAGGACCAGGGAATGAGACACCTGCCAGAGTCATCCACTTGGTATTTGATCACCGAAACCTCTTGAAACAAATATATTCCACTCAGTCCATTCATACACAGAGCTGTAAGCTCTCTGCCAAAGTTAATGATAATGAGAATGACAGTTACACAAGGCCTTGTTTGGAGATGCAGATTTTGCCAGAGGGTTTAGGTCATCTTGAATTGCCCCAGAGAATCTGGTGGAAATTCCTGCTGAGACACCAAATCCCTTCAAGTCATTCAGTGACCAGACCAAGTATTTATGCTGTGCATGTGTTGTTCTCCAAAATTTCATACTGCAGCCAGTTCTCACACAACACCAGCTCCACCACCATTTTATTGCAGTAAGGGACTTCCGGGATTAATCTGGATGGGATAAACCTTGTGCAGCTGTGAGTACCAGATATATTTCAGGCTCAAAGGGCTTTCAAAGGCAGGAATAAATCTTCAGTGAGATTTTTCAGTTACATTCATCTCACACTTCTTACATTATTCTCTCACTTTATATTTCTATGCTCCTGCTGAGGGTGTGATTATGTCACTGGCCATGGCACAGAATTTCTGCGTGCGAGGAAGCAAGTGCCAAAGTCATGGTTTGAATGCCATGTGGACTACACTAGTAGGGACAAAAAAGTCAGAGGGGCTGTGGAACAACATAATCCAAACATACCTGAATTATTCTGCCATGTTTTTCCGTAACAGTAGAGCTAAAGGCAAGGGAAGAACTACAGATGTTATCTGCTGGATTTCTGCAGGGCCTTTGACACAGCCCCCATCACATCCTTCTCTCCATACTGCAGACATAGATTTGATGGATGGACTGTTTGGTAGATGAGGATTGGTTGGATGGTTGCATCCAGAGAGGAGCAGTGAAGGGCTCAATGTCCCAGTCAAGACTGCTGACGTGGTGTCCCTTACTGCAGTTGTCTTTAGTAAGGCTGCTGCCTTACTTAAAATGGGTTTGTGCCCAAGTATTTCCCCAAAACATTTTTTCTATTCAGAAAGTAATAAAATGTAAAAATGTCACTAAAAACCATCTTGATTCATCACTTCAACTACCACCTACAATATTGATTTTAAAACCACATAGGCATACAACAGTCGTGAAGTTCTTCTCAAATTAAAGATGCCTTATCGTCTTAAATTACTGCTACTGGGAGACAAAGATCAATAGCTCTGTAATAGTTCCAGGTTTAGCAGAGTCAACACATACTTGAAAAATAATTCAGTTATCAGCTCTCTTCCACACTCAGAACCAAGCCTGAAATCCTTCCTTGATTAACTGCCATACTGAAACCATAAAGTCACGATAAATGTGGTCATCTTTACAATACACGCAGCTGCCACTGCCAAATTTGGATTTCTCTTACTCTACTTGTATTTTTAGGCATTGGGTGACTAAAACACCTCCTCTGCACTCTGCTCTTCTCAGATATCAAAGTTATAAATCAGATATAAGTGTATGAAGCTTTAAAGTTCAATGAAATTCTGATGTTTTATGCAAATTCAGATATCTTAATGAGAAAGAGACTTTGGAATCAAAGAGCTGAGTATTATCTTCCTTTAAAACACATCCCAGTCCTGCTTGTCCAACATAAATTCTTTTCATGACAAATTAACCCATCTAGTTGATCAAGGGAATCCTCTGGATTTCAGTGAAGGTTTCAATACTGTCTCTCACAGGATCCTGGAGAAAATGTGCAGCACTTAGCTGGATAAACACATCATGGGATGGGTGAGGAACTGGCTCATGGATCAGTGAATAAGCTGGATAAAAACATCATGGGATGGGTGACGAACTGGCTCATGGGTCAGGCACAAAGGGTATAGTGAATGGGTTGACATCAGACTGGTGACCTGTCACCAGTGTGATTCCACAGGGCCCAATCTTAGCCTCTGTGCTCTTCAACATCTTCATGAACGACTCAGATGCAGGACTTTAAGTAAATCTGCAGAGGACACTANGAGATGCAGGACTTTAAGGAATACTAAGTAAATCTGCAGAGGACACTAAATTGAGAGGAACTGTTGACTTCCTCGAAGGCAGGGAGGCCCTACAGAGAGACCTCGACAAATCAGAGGGCTAGGCAATTACCAACCATGCGGAGTTCAATAAGGGAAAGTGCCAGATTCTGTACCTGGGATGGGACAACCCTGGGTGCATGGACAGACTGGGGAATGAGAGGCTGGAAGGCAGAGCTGCAGAAAGGGACCTGGGGGTCCTGGTCAATGGCAAGTTGAACATGAGTCAGCAGTGCCCTGGAGCCAGGAGGGACAAGCATGTCCTGGGGGACATCAGGTACAGCGTTGCCAGCTGGGCAAGGGATGGGATTGTCCTGCTCTGCTCTGCAATGGGGCAGCCTCACCTCCAGTGCTGGGGGCAGTTTTGGGTGCTACAATGTAAGAAAGGTATTAAACTATCAGAGTGTCCAAAGGAGGGCAGCAAAGATGGTGAAAGGCCTGAAGGGGAAGCCATATGAAGCTGAGGACACTTGGCCTGTTCAGCCAGGAGAAGGGGAGACTGAAGGGAGACCTCACTGCAGTCTATAACTTCTTGTGAGAGGAAGAGGAGAGGCAGACACTGATCTTGTCTCTCTGGTCACCAGTGACAGGACCTGAGGGAACGGCCTGAAGTTGTGTTAGGGGAGGTTTAGGTTGGATATTAGAAAAAGGCTCTTCACCCAGAAGGTGGCTGGGCACTGGAACAGGCACTCCCAGGGCAGGAGTCACAGCACCAAGCCTGACAGAGCTCAGGAAACAACACCACAGCCTCCATATTTGACCAAAGCCACAGTGAACAGTAGAACTGCTTAAATGCTTGAAACTAAACACACGCTTTGCTAACACTGCTCAATTCCAGAGGTAAGGAGCTAGTAAATGCTCTCAGAAAGTCTACGAAATTCAAGCATAGCTATGCAGATATGGCATTTCTAGCTCCAGAGGTAGTTTACTTGTCACTGGCTGTGAATCCCATAATTTTGTTTCATTCAACTCCCAAGGTCAAAATCATGTCTCTTATAAACCAAAGCAGATTCAGTGAACAAATTTCAAATTTCCCCTGAAGGCTAAACATTAAAACTGTACACTCCAGAAAGATGTAATCTGAACCCAAAGTTATCCTGTCCTAAAAGCATTTAAAATTAAGCAATCAACCCAGTAGTAAGGTTGTCTTAACCTGTGACTCTCCATGGCACACACACAACAGGAGGTTGTTGAAGTGAACCAGCAACACCTTAAAGCCCTTTTTCTGCAGGAGGTCAGGCACGTTTGCCTAAGGGAATCCCTTCAGCCTCCCGCCCTGTGTGGCTCTCCAGGCAGTTTTGTCAAAATGCTGCAGGCGTGCAGCCTGCGTGGGATGTAGGCCAAAAATCAACAAGATGTACGGGCCTCGAGCCAGAAGATACAACCAGCTCCCAGCGATCACCGACTGCTGCCTGGCATCTGTTTGCCAAAGGAAATGCAGCGCAGGCAGTGTTCCGAACCGAGGTGAAGAGAGCTTTATCCAGGTGGAGAGGAAAGAGTGGGATTGATGTAGACTTTGCAGATCAGGGGTCCTAGGAATCTCAGCAAAAGGCATGTTGAGGATTCCCTGGTGGATTGAATAAAAACAAAAAACTCAAAAGGAAAACACGCACGCATGACTTCACACTGGAGAGATATGACAGCCCATCATCTTATCATCTCTGTGCAGCAACAAATCTTATGGCCTCTTGAGAAACATAAAAATCCAGCCTCAGTCACAATCCTGAATGTATCCCACAAGGATACCAGAAGTTATTTGCATCTAAATCCTAGAGTTCTGACTACACCGCTGGGACACTGCTCCTCTTGGAATAATTTCTGCCTTTCATTCACTTTGGACCCTCTTAGCGGGAACAGATGATGCATCAAGAGTAAGAAGCACAAATATGGCCAGACGATTACAATCACAGGAGAAATGCAGGAATAAACTTAGATGGCCCACTATGGTGACAATTCCTGCTCTCAGCTTCCTACAGGGCAGACTTTCTGCTCATGTCTGTATTCACCTGCCCATTCAGAAAAACAGTGAGAGCAAGAAAAATTATGGTAAGTTACTGTAGTTACAATGGTCATGATTTAGTATTTCAGTATATTCTTAAAATAAATGTCACCTCCAGTGAAGGAATCCTAAAGCAAATGTAACTCTGCTGTGCTATTAAAGAGCAAATGTTAATGAGCCCATCAAAAGCCAAAGAACAAAGATAAGTCAGTACAGTGCCCATTACATTCCTCCATCCTTCCTGCTGGCCAACTGTTTGAGCTGTAAACAAGTAAGTGTTTGCCAAAGGATTTCTTCATTAGAAAAATGTGAAGCTGTGCCAAAATTCAGAGCTGTTCCACTGAAGTCCATGTAAGTAGGTTGGAAAGTTTAAAACAAGCTGTTAAGAAACCTGTCTTTCTCCATGTATGGTGCTTCTCCCATTCGTAGCATGACAATGAATTACACAATAACGAAAGAATTTGCTGCCTAAAAGACACAGTTGGCACTGGCCCGAACTGTGCTAAATCCCATAAAGTGCAGGCAGATCCTTCAAGGAAAACAGTTTAGTTTTACCTCTATATTTCTCCTACCCTCCATTATCATATGGCCAACTCATTAACTGGGGAACCTGAACGACTGGGAAGATAACTGTAAAGGCTGACTCCAGCTCCTGCTCTTCAACCCCTTTTCCTTCTCAGCAATAAAGAATGCTGTTTACAAACTCTGCAATAAAAGCAGGTTCAGGCCTTAGGAATTTTGAAGGGAGGTGGAGCAGCACTCTCAGGCATACCAATAAACTGGCACTAAACGTGCCCAAACTCATTTTTATGGCTGTCTGAATCAATACTGGGTAATACAGATAAGCTGAGACTCCACTAGAAATTCCACTAGACCACGTAACAATCCAGCAACAAAAGGACAGGAATGATCCTGTTCTTGGATCATTCACCTCTGAACTAGAAAAGGAGTTAAAAATACGTGCTGTACTCTAACAGAACCTTCAAGGTGATCTCATAGGTGTTTTCTGTCTCCCATTTTCATGGCATTGAATCTTCATTACAACTATACCTCCCTCCAATTTTAAGTACAAGTCATCACAGACAAATGACTGAAGTGAATCATGTAGGTGTGTTAGATCAGAATCTTTTGTCACTTGCTAGCAAAAGTTAGAAATCAACATTCCTGCAGTTAACGTAGGACTAGGTTTGCCACTGATGGAATACTATTAAGATAAGCATGCAATAGTCAGAGATTTTAGGAATCATGCAGTACAATAATTGCTTTTACTATGTTGAACAGAGATGAAAAATGTGAACAGAAGTGCATGAACTAAAAGCAGAAAAACCTCTGATAGCACACTACTAACTGCTCCACCATGGATTGTGTAACAGCACACGCAGATTCAGGTGTTTCAGTATGAAATGCATTTAATTTGCACAAAACAATACTTCCAAGGGAGCAGGAGATCCATATACTGGGAACACAGCAAACAGCACTAGCTAATAACCTGTTAAACATTAACTTCCAAAGGTCTGCTAAATGCAGGCTCTGGCAAGAGGTCTTAATTGCACTGGGTGGAATGCACACAAATATATTTTTCTGGTTCTCTGAGAAAAGATCTTATTTACAGATTATTCCAACACTTGCAAATCTCCTGCCGATTCCCTACTGTGCTTCAGTTCATGCTGGGTTTTACAAGGCAAACATTACTGTAAGATTATACCACTCCTCCTACAAACTGGCTGTTTTCTCTAACTGTACAGCACATCATTATGTTAATTAAGACAAGGGGAAGAACTTACCACCATTAACATGAAAGATGCGAGTTGAAAGACAAAACAAAACCTAACAGGAATATCAGGCAGGCCTAACAGTCACATTTTCAGGCTGTCCAAGTTCCTAGGCTACTTGGGAAACTTACAAATAAACAAAACCAGAATCTCAAACACAGTTTAAGCTGAGAATTCATTGCTTTCAGTGTTTTGTTCTTGCACATTAGCTCCTGAAGGACTGGCAGTATGTTTGATTTTACCCTTTAAAATCCAGAAAGTAGAAAGAACGTGCTCATTTCCAGTAACATTTTGTACTTCAGTAATTAAGCATGTTTTGGAACATATTTTGTTTTTCTAAACATCCTGTGAACTTGGAGATCAAAAAGTTAAGTCAATTAAGGTATTTTTACCCCAGTTAAACTGATTCCTAACTCTACTACATAGATTAAATAACTGTACATGTTCAGAAATGTGACTCTTGCTCTCAGAACACTCTTTGGTACTGAGATTCTATAAACCTAAATTGTTATTTTCAAATGCAAGTATTTAAAGTCAAGCAGGCACTTACATTCCACAGAGGGTAGTAAAACCAACAAAATTTAGCCAGGTCACACTTGCAAGGACTTAAAGAGCACTTGTCTGTCCACATTTCTGTTAAGGAAGTAAACAATTACACCAACCTTTGTACTTGCATTAAAAAAATAGCATTATTACAGAACCACTATATGCATTTCAGTGCATCTTTGAAGTACTGAAGCTTGAGAATTCTTTGAGATTTCTATTTTTTAAAAATAATTTTTAGCATTGCTAATGAAATTCATGAAACAGTGGGATGAAATCTGTTGTGCTTTAAAGCCTGGTTTCCTTTAAAACCAATGACATGGCTCCTGTACAACTGGGATAAATGAACTTGGAGTCATAAAATGACTAGCATGGAGAAGTCCTACCTGAGCATCACTCTTCTGGACATTACAAATCACCAGAGAATGCTCTAAGAGGTACGGCTTATTAACAATTGCATACTTCCCATTCTCACGCGAAGAAAAAAAATCTCCAGTGCAGCACATTGGATACAAAAGAAACTTTGTTTTGTTCAACTGTGTGTGCTCAACAGTCAGCATTAACTGTTTATACCTGGAAAGTTACCCAAGCCCTGCTTACTGTCAACAGCTGCCAGCACCCTCTCCACCTCATACTTCCCAAAACCTGCCCAAACTAGAGTGCCTGATCATGATGGTATCAAGTCCCACCACAGTCACTAAGGGAAATTTTCTACTATCAAGAGTACTGGGGCCAAAAAAAGGAAATCAGCATCTGTACAGGACATTGTCAAATCTCAGGTTTTGAACTTTTAGTTTCTTTATTGATTTTCACACAAGAATTGAGAAGATCACAGGGAAAGCCAGAGGACATTTGATTTCCTAACTTTGACAGGCAATATTTATGGGCAAAGAGTGCAGTCAGAAGTCTACCAGCATAAAGCAAATCTTTTAGTAATTTTCTGCATCTGCAAATGTGGCAAATCTAGAGACCTGCAAGACTTCCTAACCTTAGATTATAACAATAAACTGTACTAGTTCCCTTATCCATTGCCATTATTAAGAGGGATTCCTACAGCATACTTGCATCTTACACTGTTATCAGCTTCGGATGCAAAGTTCAAAACAACAGAATACTATCCTCACTTTTAACCCTTTTCACCAAGATCTTGAATGGGCATAAAAATTGCTATGTTTCAGCCTCAGTCAACTGTCGTCAGGGAGATACTGAACTGTGCAGTCAATTTAAAGTCTTTTGATTTGTAGCATGCTACCACACTGTAACACAAGACTTTAAATGCATCTGATTATGACTGCTTAAGGAAGGAATTAGAAAAAAAATAGCTACTAAAAACAATGGTTATTCATTGTGCTGTATTTTAATAACAACAATAAACTCATTTGTTGATAACATGATATTCCAAGTTATCTTTGGAACAATCTCATTATTAATGCTGTGCTCATCCTCTCTTTCCTACTTGATTCAGTAATTAATCTGTTTCTGGTCTCACAAACTGCATAATCAGAGGAAACTGGCCCGCAGGATTCTCAGTTCAAGTTTTAAATGCTTCTAGAAAGCACCAGATCTATTTTTTAACTGTTAATACATAGAAGACCACCTTAATTAAAATAAACTTGAACTTTAATCAATGTGAAACTTTTTCTTAATTAAAGCACAGACCAGGCTTTTTTTACAGAAACAAGGAGTCAGAGTCCCTTCTGCAATAAAGAATGTGCCACTCTGACTTGACCAAAATGTCATCCAATTTACTTCATCAAAGTGTTTGGCCTTGTGCCCCAAAAGAGAAAAACTATTATATGGGATTGTTCACTGACTGTGCAGGGGCTTTGACAGAAAAAACAGTTGTTGTCAGTGCAACTATTAAGGCTGCAAATACCAGTGATGATTTTTCATCAGGCAGAAAACCCCCAACCACCATGGTAGCTTGTTGGGGGTCATGAGTAGTGGAGGTGCTCTGTTGGACTGTTCACGATGTCCTTCAGTTCAAAGAAGAAAAAAAAAAAAGGAAAAAAAAACCCCATCAGGTGACCTTCAAATGACACTAGTGAAAGCCAGGCTTATAACAAACAAAAGGAGTCAGTTCCTCATGTGAGGGGAAGCAATTTGTGGCACACTTTTCCAGATGATATGTTGGAATAGAGAAACAAGGCATATACTCTGGACATCACTAAATACAAAAACCATATCAAGAGCGGGAAAGACTTCCAAGAATAGTCATGAATTGGTAGAAAAAATGGAGGAAACACCTTGCTGCCCTACCCTTCTCCTCTCTTGACACCTGCTTATGGGCAGTGTTGGAAGCAAGACACTGTGCTAGATGGCCGACCAGTCTGAGCCAGCACAGCCACTCTCGTGTATGATGAGCAGCCACTAAGAGGATTATTCAGTGAATTCCACGTTGCAAGTGAGTGCAGGAATGATGCATTAGCTAATTGCATCGGGACAGACTGCAACAGCTGACTCTTTACTGGGTCAGCAGCTGTACAGCACAGAGGAGGGAATATTCTGCTTCCCTCCACGTAACACTGGAGTGCAGCCTTTGCCTCAGGCAGGTGTCACCAGGGTCACACCTGCGTGTTTTCCCGAGGCTACAACAGTGCTGTGCACGGAGCAGTGCAGAAGAACCAGCGAACTTAAGAGTTCCTGCCTCTCCCTTTATTTGATGTCGGAGTGGCAAATACACCACCCTGTACTAAGTTCCCTGGTGCACAGTAGGGCAGGTGTGACACGCAGTAGTGCTGTCAGAGTTACAGAGCTGCTTTTCTTACTCCCAAGATGAAGACAATATGCAATCTCTTCCCCTCTGTGACCATGCAAAAGAGCTCATGGCTGATTAAGGCTCCAAAAGACATTCAAAGCATTAAATAATCTGCATTTCTAAGACTAAAATGGTGTGGCCAGTGGTACAGACATCTTCAAAGGCATTTTTTAATTCACATGGTCACAGGTATTTTCATGAAGATTAACTGGATGGAAGAACTGATTTTTTTTTCAGTTATCAGTTCACAGAATTGTCATTCAATGGCACAGATACCTTCAGGGAAAATACAGAAAATTATTTAATGTGAACAGTAGCTGAAAAAAAAAAATCTCTTCACAAGGTATTAGGCATTCCTTCCACTTTGTACCCAGAAAGTGATGAAAACATCATTGTTAAAAGGAGGAACTATGTCAGCAAATAATACTAAACAAACCGGGTAACAAACATCAAAACATCTAGTATTTATATATGAGGTTTTTGTCTTGGTCACTATTAGCATATAAATACTGGGTCAATTTCTTTCTGTCTGCTGTTCTGCCTTGCCATCATTTACCCTATACTTTAATAACCAGAATTCTGCAAAGCTGTTTCAGATAGAAGTGATAAAAAGGAGAATCTCACTGTTTGCAAATAAACTGCATCACTGCTTTTCAATATAAAACTAATACCTTATTCAGTTCAACTTTCATTTCCTTTTGTTCTCCCAAGACTATTTATATATATATGACCTTTTACCTGAGACCACATCTCTTAATAAACAGCTAAAAGCTACTCTGTTTCACATCAGTACAACCTTAACCTACTGCACTCATTGCCGTAAAACATATACAAAGGTCATGAGCTGTGATACGTAAGCAAGACAGAGATGTGGAAATACATTATTTTTAGAGAGGACTGCAATATGGAAAAGGAAATGACAAACATAGCAACAATCCCATGATGCACCTCAATTCCATCTGTGGAATATTGTGGGATTTTCCAGGAGAAAGAGTAAAATGTGTCTCCAGCCATGCAGAAGGACTGGTTACTGAATGCTACAAGAAGTTAAACTGCTAGTGCCAAGATCAAACAAACATAATTCCGGGATTTGTAAAAGGTTACGAACACTTCACTGAGGGAAAATATTCACCTTCCATGCACATGTCCACAATCTGCAACTAAAATGTCCCTGTGTTATCAACACTGTTTCTAGCACATATCCAAAACACAGCCCCATACCAGTTACTATGAAGAAAATTAACTCTACTCAAGCCTAAACCAGCACACCATCACATATAAGCTTGCAGGGGGTTAAGGTGTTAGTGACCACACCCCAGCTTCTCAGGGCTGAGGTACAAATAAGAAGCCTGTAGCAGAATTTAAAATAAAAAAAAATAAAATCCCCAAAATTAAACATTTACAAATTGGCACAAGACAACTTCTCTCTTGCTGAGTTTACCTAACTCTGTGTGTATGTGCACACAGATGTGTTCAGTAACAACAGAGCTCAGATCAGTTCAGGGGAATATTTTATTTGACCTTTCAATTTTGAAAAGTGGAATCTGAATTATCTATTTACTGTAATATTATTCATAAATGGAAAAAGTATCATCTAAAAGAAAGTTATGACCTAGATATGGGAAAAATCCAGGCTCTCCAGATCCGCATCTCACATTACAGTTGCTTATACTCAGTCTTGAAAAAGCTAAATTGTATTTTCAGATCTAAAAATCAAAATACAAGGAAAAAAGGTCTTTATACATGGAATTCAGCAAAGTTACTTTTGAAAGAAATATCTGATTTGCAGTAAATTAGGGAGTCCTAAGTGTCTCTACATTGTTCTAGTTACTCGTGTAAGACTCGCAGCACACAAAGAGCAGACCCCTTTCTTAACAGGGAAACAGAGATGTTTACTGCTGGCAATTAAGGTCGAATGCCGCTGGGATCTGCTGGATATATCAGATTTTCAAGAGCATACATATCCACACATTAGGAGCATCTGGCCCCTTGTGTCCCACGCATCACGTGCTCCTGCTGCTCTCAGACTGCCTTGAGCCCAGTTCATGAACACAAGCTTTGGGACACTAGAAATGTTACAGGCACAGCAGGGTGTACCAATCACCTTCTGGACAAACTGTGATCATCACAGTGCTCACAGGAGGCATTTTCAAAAACCCACAGAACTTATACTGAAGCCAATGAGCATTTCACTGCTCTTAATATAGGAAAAATAATTAATTTAGTGCTGACTTCTTCTGAAGCTCTCACCTTGAGAGTATTCCAGATGAAGCTAGTGGCAGAGGCCAGCAATAATCAAACTCCAGAAGCAGAAAACTCTCTTACACTTCTTTACTTTGGATCAGTTCCGACTGCCTGCAGTGTGTCCTTGTCACAAAGACAACATTGACTGCAGATTTATACAGAAGGGATAATGCTGATCATTTTGTGTAACCTGATTAACTGAATGGCTTATTAAGGAGAAACAGAATAAACAGTGAGGAATCTAAATAGGAGGAACTGAGAGATTTGTCTTAGTTGAAAATTTTTCACCTTCTTGCTCATCTCCTTTTTCCCCCATGGGTACGGCAAGGATGCTCAGAAACAGCTGGCTACATGAAGCTCACATATTTACTTTACTGGTGCTGACTTTGATGCCACCCTTTTGAAAGATGATGATGTACTGACTGAGATGGACTGCTCCCAAGTGCTAAATAACAATGTCATTCCCCTCCAAAAAAGCAAATCACCAAAACCCCTACAACAAAACAAAAAAACAACCAAAAACACCACAAATAAACCCAAATCAGTAACAGACAATAAGTCAAAAACATTTCAAATAAAACAAGTGCAAGTACAGACTAGGACAGGCATACACATATGGATCTTATTTTCCCTGCATTTTAGCTATGCGGAATTATCACAGGACAATGATGGTATCAATGAGTATTTGTTTCAAGAAAAACCTCAGAGAGCAAAAGCAAAATTCCTAAGCACATCAACTGCAAAATTTGTAAGCTATATTCAAACAATTTACAGTATACTAGAAGTACAGACAGCAGGAGAGAAAGAGACATTTGTTATGCGCCTGTCTTTCCTTTATATGTCCTAAATCTTGGCAAATTTCTTCTCATAATGTGTTAAAATGAAAACATTGGTGGTGAAATTCTAGCGAAAGAAGTATCAGCATAATAATTTATTACTTTATAGAGTTTAGCATTAGCATATTTGTGTAAATATTCAGGACTGCATTTAGTAACACCACAAGTGACAGATTTATAATCCTGTAAATGCTTCAGTGAATTTCAAGTGCAGAAACATTCTGGTTTAATAATACATACACAGAGTTGTCAAAACCAGCAGAGCTAGAAGCACTGGAAAGCTATTTCAAAATTACACAAGGAATTGTTCAGGGGTTTTTTTACTTCCCTTTCTGAATCCCAGCCTAAACATAACCATCCTCCTCACTCCAGACTGAATTTCCTATAGGTGAAGGGTCTGGAGGCTTATAAACTTTCCCCTACAAATCTCATATTGCTCATTTCCTGTCAGCTCACATCTTAAAATGTCATTCGGGCTGAATCACTATCCACCCTTACTATAAACATGCCCATCTGCTCACTGGTGGACAACTGCAAAGTGAATCCTAGCTGAAGAAACACAAAACAAAAAAACTGAGACAGACGTTCACAGGTGCTCCTTCTTCTCATGCACTTTCCACCCTTCTTCACATCTCCCACGTGAGCCCACTCCTACTCTTGGGGGCTCTCTAGTCCATGCAGGAGTAAACTGGCATGACTTGCCCAAATAAGGGGACACCACACAAAATGGAAATGTTCGTTCACATCTTTGGAAAGGATTCCCGAAGATCTGTTCCCGCTGTCTCCTGATGGGAAAGAATTAATCCAGTACTGAAAGCCGACCATTAACACCATGCTAAAATAGTCCCAGACATGAAAGAAGAATAAAGGAAACTATCTCGACCCTGCAGGCTTATCCGGGGCAGTGTAACATGGATTAGAAACGGATGCCTTTTTTCCTGACGTAAATGAGGGGTTGCTCTTGTGTCTGCTGAGAGTGTAACCCTGAGGTGACAGGGAGAGGGACTTATTTAGAGGCAGCCTACTCAGTCATGGAGTTGGTGAGTTCTCAGAAGTTTCTCCCAGATCTTGCCAACGGATTAGAACCTCATGCTACAGCTGAGGAAGGGAAAAAAGCATGTGTAAGTGAAGATTTACTTTGCTCATAGGGGGAAATTGGCTGAAACACTGTGGCTTTCAGTGGAGGTGGAGCTTTACAACTGACTGCAGAGGGACCAGTCAAGCCAAGATGGAGAACTTTGTGACTAACTCACCTTTCCTACCTCTCCTCAGGGATGAAAGGCTCAAATCTTACCTCAAGCTGAATTATCTGCTCAGAGTGTTCAATGGGAAGGAGCAAGCATTCCACTTCAAGCTAAGTTAGCTGGAGCATTCTCCTTGACAAAATAAAAAATGCACTTAGGGGTCTTGCCTGGCTGGGATGGGCACTGCACACTCTGCACACACCAAGCACCAGGAGGTGCAGCCACACCTGCAAGCAGGGGGTGCCTGCATGTCAGAAATCTGAGAGCAGGCTTGCACAACGCTCTGCATGCGCTTGTGCTGCCATTCAAAGTGCAAAGAACTACTCTGCCAACTCATCCTCCCCCCTGAAGTGGTAGCTCTGGCTAGCAGACTGAAAACCAATAGGATAAAAATGCAGAAAGGTAATTGCATCTAAAATAAGAGTTCTTTTGAAACTACTTGTTTTTACAAAATTCATCAAGAGACCAATTTCTACAGTTCTTCAGGGATTGAAACCTGCCTGTTCAGAGGTCATCAGAATGCATCTACAGTATACTCACAATGATAAAATTGTGCATTTATCATTTTCCTTAGCTTTGTAAGATTGACTTTCAATTCAATTTTAATATCACATTATGTTAATATTATTTTAATGTTATATTCATTTTCCAAATGTACTTTTTCTTCTGCATCAAGTGAACAGGGTATGTATTCTATTACCCAGCAGGGAAGGAATGAGAAAAGCCTTTTGCATTTCTGTCTCAAACATGTGATCAAACCAGCATTACATCCTCATAATGACAGTGCTTGTGTGCCAGTGCAAATATTTATGTGCTCTGAGCTGACTGGTTCTTGAAACTAGAAGCACTCTGTCAAGGAGGCATGGGAGGGAAAAGGTGAAAATACAATGACTAGGTAATAGATTATATCTTTTATTTGAAGACTGTATTGAGCTATAAACCATGCTATTAAAGTTGACATGTTTCACCTGAAGCCAGTGGAAGGAATAATTCTAGAAAGCTCCCAAGGGTGAGTCTCATAATAGTTTGCCTGCCCAAATTTCCCTTGCTACTTGAACTAAATAAAAATCTTCACTGCCTGTCTTTGATCATTAGAGAAGCCTAATGACTGTTTTTCCAAGGTCCCAATTCATTCTAGTTGTAGCAATACACCACTGGCTAGCAGTACAAAATAGGACTATATGCAGCTACAGCTCAAACAGCAATTCAAGACCTTTGTATATTAAAGGTCCTTGCTCAAAATTATTACTTCTGTTGTTACCGTAGGTTTTGTAAACCTATTTCTTCCATAAGATTACAAAATTGGCAGTCCTGTAACTCAGGACTAACTAATTGCTCATTACATAGGTTATCACTCAGTTTAGTAACACAAAAATCTATCAGGATCATATGGATTAACACTAGGAATTTTGTTCCAAAGCAAAATATAAGCAATGTTTTCTAAGAAATCCCTGACACTTCTAATGTAAAAATGCACATGTACTGACAGAAAATTAACTTCTTGCACACAATACTGCCTAATAAAAACCAGGCATTTATAATCCTGACAATGTGACCATGGAGCAAACACCTAATCAGAACACTCAACCCACTTCACCCATTTATCTCTAACTCACAGAGCCTATTGATCAACAGACTGGGACTCTTACTGACCCCTCATTGAGTTAGGAAATTGAAGTGAAGCTTGGATTAAGGACTGTAGTAATAGCTGGCTGCAAATGAGACCTGTAAATTTCAAAAAACTCCAACTTACTTCAGAATTTAAAAAATAATCCATCAACGCCCATAATTCTTTTATTATAAGATGTTTCAAAATATAGATATATTTCTGAGGAAAGTACATCTTATACTTCCACCTGCTGGCCACCAAACTGGATGATCATCTGGATATCATTCTGTTAGGTGGAATGAAATCCTCCCAGGCAAGGCATCATGAATCTGACAGTTCCATTTCCCACTGAAACTGAAACTATTCTAAGACAAATTTTCTTTTTTGTTAAAATTTCACTTTTTAAAAATGTCGGTGTTTCCAAAGAAATACTTCTCATCATTTCTAATTTTAATATTACAATATGCCTGAACAATGAGCAAGAGGAGGCTTTACAGCCCTGGGAACAAAGCAAGGACTGGAATTCAACTTGCAGAGATTTCCAGCTGCCTTATTTTCTGAATTATGATCCACTGAGAAAGCAAGCTAAGAAATCCTTTTTACGTGGCACAACTTACCTTTCTCAATGACTGGGCAGCCTTCGAAAGAAGACATATAACTAGGATTAAGGCGTTCCTGTGCCTCCTCAGTGCACATACACAAGAATGGTAGTTCAACTGTCAGCAGCCCGACAGAATCACGTCTCTTTCTCTCATCTCTAACACTAATTAATTTTCAGCCTCCTTAAAACGTATTTTCTTTAAGCTGCCACAGTCTGTACCTGATTGAAACGTTCCTGCTCCTTCTGCAACCCTGTAGCATTGTGGCTTTTCCCTAGCTATGACCACCATACTAGACAAGATGCAACTTGCTCCACTGGAGCTGTTTTCCCTTTCCAATACACTGCTCCAAGAGAAGCTTGATGCTTCCATGACTTTATATAAGGATCCACATATTCTTGTTTTCATTTTAAAAGAGCTGCATTTCCTGCTTTTAAAAATCCACTGATTTTATGACCAAAGTGTGGAAAATCTTAAGATATCCAGACCATGAAGTGTCAGAGTCACACAAGTTTAGGAAGATGGTAAATATGACCAATACATGGAATTCCCATTTTGGGGTGGGACAGCATGAGCCACTACTCCCCTAGTTTTCAGTTTAATTAATGATTTATGGTTGATGTTGACTTCAAAAAAGATTATTATGAGTGGATAATGTCACACAACAGGCACCTAAGCAACCTCAGCCCAAGACTGCAAGGAAAAATAAGATTCTCACAACATCTTCAGACACTAACTAAAGGTATGTTCCTCTTTTTCCAGCTGAGATTTCAGCACCAAAATAAGAATCTGAAGCCATGAAAAAGAGATAAGAAAAAGCAGGGCTAATTTTGTAACACGCTAAGCTAGAAAGGCATACCAGAGCAATGAGAGAAGAGCATTGTTTCATATACTTTTGATGTCTTTCCTTATTTTTTCAAACCATTGTCATTGAGTTTCAAATTTTGATTCAAATTAGTCCCTCTGCAAATGTGTGGCATTCTTCTGCCTGTATATGAATTTTCATGCTTACAGATGTTCTTTCCAAGCTCTTAATCAAGAAACACCTGGATCAGCAGCAATGGCTTTGACCATTATAAGGTTAAACTCTTAAGACAGTATAAAAACTGACTTCTTATAAGTACCTCCACCCCCACTTTGGAAATCTTACCTTTGGGTAAGGCTAACACCAGCATTCCAACCAAAAGAGGAATTAATGGCTGTCTAGGAAAATGTCTCAATAAATGCTATCCCCAAGCTATACACTGAGAAGAACCCATAAGGCAGGTCACGTTACCCCATGCCACTGTACTAATCTAGAGAAAAAGTTATCTCCACCTTCAAGAATGTAAAAGGAAGGATGACAAAGAAATGTGGGCTGTGGAGGGGCTATAGCATGCATGCAGACCGACTGGAGGTGATGGAAGGTCATGTATCAAGAATGCTGGAGCTTTTGCACTTCACCACAGACTGCCAGCCTTTTCTCTGGAATGGGAATGAAGGGATGTCAAGTTTGAGTACAGCAAGAGTAGTGGGACAGGGCTGTGGGAATTCATAAACATGGAAAAGTGAGAAAGGAGTGAGAGTGAAGGCAATCATGGGAAAGATAGCAGTGTAGTGACTCATGGTGAAATGCTGGCAATGCATTGAGGGATTTGGGGGAAGGGATGATGGAATACCCCACAAGGAAGTGAGTGAGGTCATCTAAATCTCTCCTCACCCTCTCGCTGTTCCCAAAACAGAAGCTGAAAAAGCCAGTTAAATAAATGCAGCTGAGTTTGGTAAGGGGCAGGTCCTCAGTTTCTTCACTTTCCTTGCCTCCTCCATCCCATCATGGTTCATGCTTGAATGCAACACCTTTAAAATCAACAGGGCCTCAGTTTATGAGAGCACTGTCCTGAGCATCCTACATTTTTTCACTGCATTCAATAGGATTACCTGGAAAATTTCTGTGCATCTACCTGTAGTTATATCAGTGGCTTTTCCAGAAGCAGTAACTTTGCCTACAAATAGCTTGCTATTTTCTGGACACTGTGACACAGGACATGGGAAACAATTCTCTGAGGCATTTGTTCTTTTATAACACAGACCAGCTTCTACTGTATGTAATGATTCACATATTACCAATCTGGCAATCACTCTTCTCTACTCAATCTCCTTATTACCACTTGGTTTTCTCTTCAAGTGTACCATCTCTATTATACAAACTGGCTAGGCTACAGGATATCTGCTAGGATATAAAAAATTTAACCTCTGAGAATAGTATAAAGTATCCTTTCATAGAGCCACCCGACAAATTTCAAAAAACCCCCTTCTTAGTACCTTTGCTACATGAAGTTAGATGATTGTACTTCTTGTGTTTGAGTATGTGCCTTGATTAAACCAGAAACCTCCCACCCAAATTAGATGGACAATGAACAAGGTCAAATTTCTGCAGCTGGCTGCTATCAGAATTTGGAAAATATCAACAAGTTCCAAAGATGCAAACACAATGTGAGCCCTTGTATTTAGGCATGGCTCATTCCTCTCAGGCAATCATCTGTCTCCTGAGGCAAAGCAATGGGCAACGTTTCCCATCTCACTTGAGTAATTATATCTTTTAGCACATTTTGTTGGAGTAACTCTGGTTGTCACCATGTAATTTGATATCTTGTATCTCTTAACATCTGTTGGAAATTTCCCAGATCTCCACTTTCGTGCAACCCCAATTACTACCAAGTCCTCAGAGGTGAAAGACTGTCTTGACTTTTGGAGGCTGAGGCTTGAAGGAGAAGAAAGTATATCTGAAGCTTTTCTTCTGGGCTCTTTTTTTTCAGAAATACATTCTTCACCTGGTTTTGTTGCTGAAGTGACCATCAGCAGCTAAACATTACTGTCATCAGCCAGGCAGATCATTTCCACTACCCAGAAATTACGGTGGCACTGGAAGGCTATCAGTGATTCTATCTCCTTCCACAGAAGCATTTCAGCTGAGTGTTAGTAACAGCTAAAAGACAACTAAATACAGCTAAACACTTCCTCATTGATTCATCACGTGAGAAAACCAGCACCAACTCATTCAGATTCAGCAGACCCTCCTGTGATACACCACAGAGATGTTATCAGCTGATTTCATCTGAATGGCAGAACCTGGGCTCACACCAAACTTCCTGTTCTGTCAAGGTCAAAGAGAGTATTTTTATAACTTTTTTTCTGACAACTTCTACTACAGACAGTGAAGATTAAAGTGATTTTTTCAGTGGGTAAAACCCTACCAAGGATAGGCATGTAGTTCAACCCTCCCAAGCTCAAGAACTCACACCCTGTAAGAGAGTAATTATCGGCACAGTTAACACACAAAAAGAAAGGAGGCAACTGCAAACCATCCTCATGACCATTTCCTGCACAGACTTGAGGTTGCTTCCTGTGGCAGAGACAGCATAAGCCAGAACAAGGCACTTTTGGCTGCCCTACGTGCCAGCTTCTGAATTTTAGAATCCTTTGATGTTACACACAAGCCCTCTTCCCACCAAAGGTGTAATACTTTACTGAATCACTTTTCTTTAAGAGCTCCAATGTACTTTCTTCAAAGAGTAACTCCTATTTAATGTTTCTCTTCAAGTGCACTCAGAAATGGCCATTCTGAGTCAGAACATGTGATTTTTAAACTCAGGTACATGTTTGAGACAGGCAGACTTCACAGTGGCAAAGGCTAGAGACCTCACACTTTGGTACTCTAGGACGAGTACCAAAGTTCATCATCACTGAAGTACACCATAAATGATAACCATGTCAGAAACACTGAACACTTCTTAAAATTATTCTGCCTCCTCATTTAAAAATGTTTAAATTTTAGTGAATATATTTCCTGCATAAATAAGTGTGTAACCAACAAAGAATAAAATGTTTAATAGAATGAGCTTCCAGACTAGTAATGAAAATTAGCCTATCAGCAGAATCAATGTGTAAACTGCATACCAATCAATAACACAGAACATTATTACACGAGAGTCTGCCTTCCACTTATCTAAAGGATTTCTGAATTGAAGCCTGAAATAAGCCTGAATTATTGATTTGCTGTAAGAAAATGAAATATTAGAGATACTCACTTTTACCAAAATTATTCTTGCTAGCTCTTCACATACAGGCTTTTCTTCATCCTTCTTCAAGCCTTCTAATTCAAACAAGGTATTGTAATTTTCCAGCATTTTTGTCATTATCTTGTTGCAGATCTCCTGTTCCTTTATCCCTTCAAATCCAGAGGGGACACTAGAATTGGAGAGACAACAAAGCAGGGTGTTACAGGGACTCACCACACAAAAGATCCTTCACAGAGTCTCTGCAACATTTCACTTGTGGATACAGGCTGGGTGGCAGGCACAGGAAATTTTGTCTTGGAAAGGAGGACTGTTTCTATGTTGGTAACAACTATCACAGTTTGTTTGCAGTTTTTCTTATGGATATTAAATACCACACCTGTTTGCCAAGCTACCCTCTCCACAGAATCTGGGTAGGGATCTAACTGAGACAAGATCAACTCTGCTCTAAGTTGGGTTCCATGACACACAGCGCAGACAGCACAGGCATTTAGATGCTCTGGACTGTTAAAGAGTCAGATTCCTCCAAAACCCCATTCATGATAACCTCAAAGGTACACAAATAGGATAAGTGAAAAAATTAGGAAATCTCACACGCTAAGCAAAACACACTAAGTTAAATAAGCTCTTTGCCTTCAGATGACCCAATGCTGCACACCAGACTTTTAAACTAACTTTGGAGTTACCATTTCTTTTGAAAGTAGGGTTATAACTCAAAGAGCTTTCTAAAACATGGGTGGATGCTGCCTTTTGCAAAAAAGCCTAAAAGATTTATACAAAAAGTGGTTCCTAAGCTCTGTTTTCTGTGAGAATAACCAACTACTTGGCTGCTGAAGAAGCAGCTTCTTTCTCTCCTAGAACAGGCCTCTTTGCAGCTTACCACAGACCTTAAAAGCACACAGAAAAGATACTGTATGTATCTACATTTTTCCTAATGTATTTCACACAACTCTCTCATGAAGCAAAAAATGCTTGTCACTCACAACAGAGCTCACAATTCATTGAAGAATCTAGTGATCATCTGCTGGAATATAAGCTTTCTGCACACTTAACTGGACAATTTTATTGGCCCCAAATTGACTTAAATTCCATTTTGATGCAAAAGTATGATCTCTGAAGAATCTTCTTCCCCAATCATTCAGTGTTTCCTATTGTAGAGTATTTCCAGCAGACACACGGTCTTCTCAGTAAGCTACGAAGTGGCTGCATGGATGTGAATTTCCAAAGGACCTTATAAAGTGGCAGAGACTGATGATCAGGAGTACAGAAATGTAGGGAAGATTTAGAGCGAAGAAGCAGAGAAGCCAAAACCAAAAAAACGTTTCAAGTATCCTTTGGCTGAGGAAAACTGGCGGTTATACAAGAGGAAAACACAACTCAATCCCCCAAAAGCAAAACAAATTCCCCCAGAGCTATTTTGAGGGATATAACTTGAAAGTAAACCATTGCTTACTGCAAAGAGTAAATAAAAATTTACAAAAAACTACCGACCATAAAACTGTAACTGTAGTTTATTGGGGCCAGATGTGCATTTCAACAAGAAGCTGATGCTCCCAGAAGTTTGTCATCAAAAAATGCCTTTTTGTAGGGACTACTGATCCTTTTCAATGCTTTATTCTCTGCCATATCATCTGCATATCAACAGGGAGAGTAATCCATTGCAGCAGAACACATCTTTGTAAACTCCAGAAGACAGTCTTTACTTCTATCATTTCAGCATCTAATACATGCTAGAGTAGCAGGACCTGAATTTTAAAGGATTGAATTTTTTTACACTGTAGAATATTGGCAGCTGTAACAATGTGTCAGTCTCAGCTGATTGATTTCATTAGTGTGGAAGCTGGCCTCGGACTAAACAAAGAATAAATGAGACAACTTCTATTGAAGGATGTGCAGGTCTAGTCATGCCAATTCACTTTAAAAACGTCACATATTCACTAAAACTTCGTAACTGGCCTGAAGAAAGTGTATGTATGCAGTAGGCCCATTCATTTAGCATGGCAAGAGGGATTTCCTTCAATCATTGCCATGCTAAATGACGTGCTACAAAGTTGGCATGCTGCACAGCCTGCTTGCTTGCTAGTTCAGGCTAATCCTGACTATAGCCCTCCTCAATTGTTTCTCCAAATCAGAGTACCACTTACATAACGGCACTCCTATGAACTTCATTCCCAGGAAAAGGACTGAAAATGTAATAGAGCATGTGCAAGTCAAAATAAAGACTCCAGATAGCAGAACTTTCACCTAAACCACATCTGCTGGGAACTACAGCCAACACTTACCTACTGGCAACAGCTAATATGAAAAACCTCCACCTGGCTGAAAACCAGTCCAGTCTATAAAGTTTCCACAAAGCACATAACCAGTATTTAATTTCTGCCCAATTCCATGGCTTTCTTGCCCTTCCTTCCCCACACTACCTTGTCAGTTAAACTTTATTAAATCAAACCTGTGAAAATGCCAACATCCTATTCTGAACAATTCCATACGAATAGGGTGGGATACATATGCAAAACACAAGGCTAAAGCTCATGGCTTCAGTCATTTTTAACACCTCTCTCTGAATGTAATTGAGCAAAGGACCATGAATTGATTTATTTTAATGGGAATGAAACATATTTTATTCATTGCCACCTCTCTGCCACTTAAACAGCCTTATTTAACAAAGTTCCTAATTTATTTCTCCTATAATTGCTATTATTAGACCTTAATCATGATAAGGACTGTTACACTCTTTGAGCTCTCCATGGTGACATTTTTCTTGCAACAAATATATGCTGAGCAGAAGATAAGTTTACATTATGAGCACATACCACCCTGCCTGTTTATACAAAGTAAACCCCATCTGCTGCCACACTGCATGATCTATCAGTCTGACTAGACTTTTCTGAAAATGTGTGTAAAAAATAGCATTTTACTTTAGCTCTTCTCATTCTGAAAAGTCACGACATCTACAAATGTCACTTCAACCGACTAGAAAAACCCAGATCTGTGAGAAAATATTCTCTCACACTTCCACTTTCCTGATGCATACCATACTCCTTGGAAATTTTTCATGCTCTTTTGTGAAGATCTTGTTAAAGCATCACAGTAAAACTGTGCTCATAGTCAAGGTTCCCTTATGTCTATTTTCATGTTAATTAGGCATTACAACTGTGTTGCCTTGAGAGTTAGACACACAATTTACTCCAGTTACAAAATCCTCAACAGGACTTGATCCCCTTATAGCCACACATGTACAAGCTACTTCAGTAGCAGCACCAGAAGCATCGGTTTCCCTATCAGAAACACCAGAAGGGTGGCAATTTTTATGGTTATTTCTAGAAGAAAAAGTGTTGATAAGTTCAAATCTTAGAGATTTGAGCTGGAAAACTCCCACTGAAGTAATCACAGTGGCTTGCAAAGTCATCAACGGATACATAGCATAGGCAGAGCAGGAGCAAATTCTCTAGTGTCCCCCCTCCCTTAGATTCCCTGGACACCTGCCCTTCCCAGAGAGATGCTCTGAATGATCTGTGTGCAAAGCACAGCATTTCCACATTAAGGGTTTGGAAGAAATGCATCTTGTCTAAATGAGGCACCAGCACGAACAGTATCTGATGCAGTTAAGAAGGGTCAAGGGCAAAGGTGCATCAACATGACAAGTTTTGCAGGATATTAAAGACTGAAATTATTGGTGAAGTCATTTTAAAGCAGAAAAAGCAGTAGTCTCAAAGTTAAAACATTACTTTGTAATAAGATCAGGCTGTCAGCTCTTCATTTCAAAATGTGATACCCAGCAGCATTTCACAGTTCTGCACAATGTCCTACAAGCATGGCTGGTGCACCCCGTGGTTGCCCATCCATGCAGCTCCTGTCCATGCAGACCCCACAGCCACGTGTTCTTTGGGTTCTTCCAGACCAAGTGAGTGTCTCCTTCCATAGGGATGCTGGGGAAAGCTAGTCTCAAACGGGCTAAACCACAGCAAGGCTCTGTGTCACAACTTTTACTTAGAAGTAAAGTGACCTGAGGTCAGATTAACTCACTGTGAAAGAATTCCTTACATCTCAGGCATTTAGTTAAATGAATTCACCTCAGGGTCTCTGTAAACAAGCTGTAACAGGCTAAACGTAGAGCGGGCTTTCGAGCCAGTGGAATCCCAGACTCTACCAAGAGCAGTGCAGTGACACACACAAACACCACTGCACGTGGCACAGGACAGGCATCACTACAAGGCTGTCACCATCCACCACACCTGGGAAACTTGCTTTAAGCGGCCAGAAGGACCTGGAATGTAGTCATCTGTCTATAATGAGCTGAACTGAGATCACAGAACTGATCTCTCCGGGCAGCAACTGCTGATGGCTTCCTGTCACAACTAAGAACCAGAGATTTCCATGTGAAAGGGTCATCTCATTAGGAATTCCCAACAGTGTTTGACCCCACCCTGTCTTGAGATGAAGGATGCACATTACCATCTCCCCAAGTGGCTTTGCAGAAGCAGCTTGCATGGAATGACAGCACTGTAATCCTAATTTATAATCTCTGAGGGGTATAAACTGCTTTTGCTGCTTGTACAGTACCTTTTGTAGAGAAGCACCACAGTCACCTTACCATTCTCCCAGGGAATCCTGCCAGAAATGAAGGAATTCAAAGGACAGGGAACACTGCATGGATTATTTTTTCTCCAGCCCTGGAAAAACATTTTCCCTAGTACCTCAGATGGCTCAACAAGCACAAATGGAGATTTTGAGAGTAGAATTGCAGTAATTTATAGAAATTACAACTTGAGGCAGTCTGTTCTGTGCCTCTAGATGGACTTTAGTGTGCCTGTAACAACTGCGACCTCATGGCCATAATTCCTCCACTTCAGCTGATGAAAGGGATTTTCCTAACACACTGGTCCACAAACTGATGCAGCTGAAAACAGGCACATATTCATGTCTGCAGACTCTGCTGCAAGATCACAGTCTAATAAGTAGCTAAAGATACAATAACACTCACTTGAGACAGGTGTTCATCTCAGTCTGTGTGACTCGTTTATGTGCCCTGCATAATCTGTGACCTTATGTCTCACCAGTGTGGGTGAAATGCAAGGACAGGTAGAACTACTGAGATTTTGCAGAAGTGTTTTAGCTCCTGTGATACTGGAGAACCCTGGAGAGTCAACTCTGGGGCATGTACCTGCCTGCCTGCTAAAACCTGTTCCAGATTATTTTCTTTAGCCTCAGATTTATGAGCCTAAGTCAACTCGGTAATTCTGCTCTATCAGCACTGCTTGCAAAATAATAAATAATTTATAAAAAATAATAGCACTAATAAATAATAAAGCAATCACATATAATGAATGATATTAATTAATAATAAATAATAAAATGCAAAATGCAGGCAACACAGGTAACACAAAGCCGCCACAAAGACTTTACTGACTGACTTCATTTACATGCAAAATCTTTTGCTTCAGCAAAAGTTCAATTTTTCATCACAAAATTACAGTGATAGTAGACATTTCAGAGAGTGCAACGTACACAAAGAGGGACAAAGGGCAGTCCATAGCCTAACATCCCCTTGCAAAGTACACTGCTCTCATCTCCAAACATTTCAAATCAGAGGCTCTTCAAAAACACTCCTTGTGATTGTATTTGAGCTGTATTGCTGAGCTCAAATATTCATGAGTATTTAATATGATTATGGATGAGAACATTTATAGCCTTGGTATATTATGCTTGATGATTTAAACTGTCATTATAGGCTTCAGCATAATGAATACTTATGAAAAATTCCATTACAGTGCTGGAAAATGCAGTATTTAAAATCTATATGAACCCTGTAAGAAAGGTTATGTCTGCATGCTCCAATTTGAAATAATTAATGTTTAAACAACAATATTCAGTACTCAGTTTGTCCCCAATCCCAGATGCATATTTGTTTTTAAGACTGATGTGGGATCGGGACTGCACTGCTTGAAAACAAAGCCCATCCCACACAATATTTCAAAGGCCAACATTACTCACTAAAGAGTAATTCAGCCCCTCCGCTTTCACTTCAGTTTCATATACCAAATCAGTGTAGACTCCAAGGCTGCTAGAAACCAAGGTAAGACATTCATGCATAACTTCAGATTTTGTTTAATTTTTTCAAGTTCAGCATCTCTGAAATACCTACAGCTACTCTACAATCTACCACTTTCTTCATATCCAAAGCTAATATACTTTTCTTGTTACCGTTCGTGTAACTTCTGTTATGTACTCATCATACATAAGTAACTGCATCTAACTCCAGCATTTCAACTGGACACCTGCATTTGCCAGCCACTTTTGGGGGGATGGAGCAAACATGCTTAATCTCTGCTGGAATGAAACACAACCAATTTAATGAGGGCTTAAATGATGGAGGCCACACACAGAGATTGTTGTTTGAGACAGAGCTGCAAAAAATGGGTGCAAGTGGATCCTCTGATTACTCTGTAAGACCTCATGTTTTCCCAAGCCAACCAAAGGACAGGACAAGTGCAGCAGCTCCTCTGATGCTCAGCTCCAGGAGAACAGAGAGGAGGAGAGAAAACCCAGCTGGTCCTCTCCTTTTCAGCACAAGCTGTCAGAGCCAAGCAGAGTCCTCAAAGTAGCCTCAACTAAGGCTATGTCTCTACAGGAGCTGAAATTCAGGTCAATGGACAATAACTACCTCCAAAAGTAACCATGCTGCAAATGTTAATACTCTACACCGATTAGCCCAGTGACAGAAAAGACAACTATTTATGTTCTTTGTGCTTGTTGTTTCTCCAGGGCTGTATTTCTCAATATACTTGACCTCTGCCTTCCATCACAATAAATCTAAACAATCCAAGTTGGGAGAAAACAGTGAACCAAATCTCCAAACTTTTTTTTGAGCTGTTTGACCTTGCCCTTTACATGTTCTTATATCTTAAATCACACTTCGTTACAAGGAATGCAAATAGCCATTTTTTCCCTTCTATTCATTAGAAATACAGAAAGCACAAGATAATCTTTCCTTAGAAAAGCACCAGTGCAGTTTGTCAAACAGCAAGTAAGGAAGCAGGGGAAGTACTGGATAAGATAAAAGCAATAAGGGTTTAAAGTTTAGGAGGTGGGATATATTACGGAGGACATGATGTAGAAAAACAGAATGAGATTAAGAGAATTAAAATGAAGTCTAAATATCTGGAAAGTGGCCAAGCAGCATGATTTATTCAACTGCTAAACAACTTCAGTTATAGAGTAGGAGATACTATGCTTAAGTAGCTAAATTGTCACTAAAAATACCTTGCCAAAAGAAGTCCTTCACTATCAGCAGATGGGCTTTATCTTCTCTGACACTGTGCATTAACTACACAGACTCTGACATTAATTTTAGACATGAGTGTGAATTTCTGACAGAAAAATCTCAGTTCTCCCTGCTTTGGCAGTCTAATTGCTGACAAGTTGGGTGCTGAGCCTTCTTTCCTTGTCATGGAGAAACCCCCCATGCCCCGCTCTGAACAAACAACGCCAAAGCGAGAGGAGCATTCACTTCAGCCTCCTGCCAATATTTAATTTCTGCAGTTTTTCCATGGACTGCCTGCAGCCAGTAGAGAGAGACAGCTCTTGCCAAGCAGGCTTCAGGCAGCCTTACTCTGCAGCTCTGAAATGTGCTCTGAGGATCTCCTTCTGGATGCTCGGCCAACCAACTGGCTAAGCCCAATACCTAAAAACAGTGCTGCAAGTGCTTTCCTCCCCCTGTCAAATCTTTGTGGATACAGATGGTCACAGTTCCAGCAATGTAAGACTGCATCCACGCAGGAGAAAAGGATATTTGACCTATTGCTCATAATCTTTGTGTCTGGACCCCAATCCCAAACTGCCTTGAAAAGATCAAGGTCTGATGAAACACATAGCTCCATTACAAGATGGTGAAACTTAGTTTAAATAAAAATCTACATCTGTAATTCTAACCTGTTTGGGTCTTCAAAAAAACACATTAGCCATTTTTAAGTGTCAATCCTTGCTTTCACTGCCTCTTTCGCCACACAAGCATTTATTTCAATACATGTCACATCTGCTGGGCAGGTCACACTCACATAAAGCCTCATGAGCCATTGGGTTTTCACCTCCAGTGAGCTCTGCCTTTCTCAGTCTTCTGCAACGGAATGAGGTGTTTCCATCTGTGTACCTTATAAAAACTTTTATATCTTTTCCATGCCATCTCAGGAGCAGAAATCAGTCGTGGTAACAACTAGACAGCTTTTAACACACATGCTTCGGTTTAATATTAGGAACGCCAATTGTAATTCTGAACCACAATTCTCTGCGTTCTGCAGCAAAAAACATGCAGAGCTAATTTTTAAACTCTCCTGAAGGAAGTGATGAGTAAACGAAAAATTATTCTAATAGCCACTGGGGAGCTTGAGTCATAGACATTTAGCCATTGAACTCAAATTCTTCTAATTACTTTTTTGTTTTGAACACTGCTAATACATTTAGACAGAAATTCCCAACCTACCCATAGGAATGCAAGTTTTAAAAATTGTTTTGTTTTTCCTTGTCAGAAATTCACAGTATTGTGCTTCCAGTAATTCTCATAATCATGCATACTACTGTCTTTTGACCATTCTTTCTTTCCGAGAGGAAAACAATTCTTTTCAAAACGTACTTTATCTTTCTGTACTAACACAGCAAATGCTTTAATCCTGAAATTCACCTTCATCATCCCCCAGCAACATCTTAAGATAGGCACCTGTGTAGTCACTAGGCCAAGTTTTAGTTTAAGGGTCTCATTTCTGTATGTCCTCTTTTTCTCAATGGAAGAAGATATGCTTCTTAAAAAGATAGCAGGCAGCATCTAGCCTAGGTATGTGGAACTGTCTCAATATATTATTACAGGAACCTCATTTCTGTTTTCTCTTTAAAGAAATCTACTTCTTTCTGAGAGGAAGCTCAGGGGGATAGATTAATTGCTCCATGAGACTAAGTTTAACTAGACAACTCAGTATTAGTCCAGAGCAAAATTTTACAAAGATCAATACAAATGCAACACTGATACAAGGAATCACTTATCTCTTCTTGGAGATATCACACATTTTTCAAGACTGATGACTGAACTACACTGCTTGGGTGCCTCCCATTGTCTGAGATCTTGGGATACCAGAGAGTGGGTTCCTTGCAGAGGTGAAGGTGCTAATGCTGCACTGCAACACAGCAGTGACTCAACAGAAACCTTTTCACTCAAGAGTGTTCTTGCACCTGGAAATAACTGTTCTTGCTGCTGCTGCAAGCTGCACCAGCACATAAAACATGTCTTCACAGCACAAGCACACGGGAACTTCTCTCAGTGAAAGAACCCAGTAAAATATTGAGTCCAGTAAGGAGTCTCAACAGACCAGTCGATCTCCACAAACTCCAGAGCAGTTTTGGAATACACTAGAAGGACAGCGAGCCCAGAACCATCGGCATCTGAGGGCAGACACCAGATCACAAGGCCAAACATGCAGACAGTATGCAGCATCCATCTCTAGAAATCATACAGCACCTGAGTGCTACATTGGAGTCCTCTTCCACCAAGTATCCTTTGTCAGAGCCTCCTGCAGAGAAGCACTCATATTAACTGATAGCAAAGGAAGAAACCTGGGTGAGCACAAGCCTCCTTGCACTTACACAGTCTGAAGGCCTTTCACTGTGATACTTCTGCTCTGCTACCAATGCAGCAATATAAAACTGATTAACAGATTTAGCAAACAGCAAGAGGAAACAGGAGAGCAACTCCATTTCCATTTAGCTCAAAATTAGCTTTAGCACTGAAGTTTAACACAGAGTCCCAGTCATGGCCTCCATTTGATCACCCTGACAAATTAACAGTTCTGACATCTACATTTCTGGCCAGCTGCCAGCATATGGGGAAAAGTAAAAACCCCAACTTACTGAAAGCAGTTTGGTCCAAATACAGTAGCAAGATTGCAAAGGTTCATCCTGTTCTCTACGTGATGTTCAGCAACTTTTATCAGGAACTGGCACAGGTACTTCAGCAGGCAGTAATGAGCATCAGGCAGTTCTTTAAGCAGTTCTTTCAAGTAACTTTCCTTCTGCATGTCGTTTCTAGAGTCTAGGAAAAACAAGAGAAGAAAAAACTTATATATAAGGTTTTATTCATTGCTGCCAGCTTACTCACATGGGTGAGCAAGCAGTGGGAGCTAAAACTCACTCCTCCTTCTTAGAGACACACAACTCCTCAGTTTTCCTAAAGGAATGTGCACGTTTCTCCTGAGGCTCACCCTGACCACCACAGGCGCCATTTCATTCTTACCTTTGTGCTGTAACCTTTTTCCTGAGTAGACTGAGCAGTTACTAACAGTCAGCTAAGAGCTTTAGAGCATGTTTATCCCCACCTGGCACAGCTAAATCTGCTTTAACTCCCTCTATATCAGATCTCCAGATTCCACGCTCCTTCTGGATGTAATCCCTACTTCCCAAACCCTTCCCATTCTATTAGTTTCCCTTCCCATGAAAGCATTCAAAAATAAGAAAGCAAGAATGGTAAAACAAAGAGTCCCCTGAAATGCACAGTGTTATAACAGCACTACAGTACCTTCTGTGGGTGACAACTCTGCTACATATTCAGGAAGGAGTCTTGCTTAAGGAAAAAAGACTGTTCCAGGCACTCCAAAACTAGTCAAAATGTGGCCTCATGTTGGACAGTAGCCTTGTTATACTGTACAATCTTCTAGAATTTAGGTATGGATGAAGGTTTTCCATATTGAACTGAGTAACATCCAAGTATCAAAGGAAAAATTGCATGAACTTCACAGATGCAGTGTTTATACAGACTCAGGTGGTGAATACAAGCTTGGCCTCACACCCAGGCTTAATTGTGTCCTGCTGCTGGAATTGAACTCATGTGCAAAATTCTTTGCTCCCCTCCTCCATCCGAAAAACACCCTTCCAAGAAGTAATTTGTACCCACCCAAATCTTGGGTTTACATGTCAATAAAAGCAAAGTTTTGTAAACAATTCAGTATTGCTTTCCCTTTACACCAAAACAGGATGAATTAGTCCTTCAAATACTAATTTCTACTCTCCACAAAAGTGAAATGCTACTGAAATTTCCACATATGCATAAAAACCCCAAGGACTCTGCATCATCATTTTCAGACAGAAGACCTCATGCCCTAAAGGTTTTCCACACTGATCTAATTATAAGCAATGTCCATTAGCATGAGGCCACCTGTGCATTTCTTGTACTTTTTTCTTTCTTTATCAGCCTTATGGGTCGCTGGTGCTAATGCTTTAAGACTGTTGTGGCATAATTGTTTTTTCCTTAGAGAGGTACTGTACAGTTTAAAAACAGTTCTAGTGGTTGGAAGGATGGCTTTATTCCACAGAGCCAAGGTGAGATCATGCTAAATGCTAGCCTTCTGTGTTCTCTCTTAACAGGCTGCCTTGTCCCAAAATAGCTGCTGACTTTCCCAGGGAATACAGACATCTTCCCCATGCTCAGGGTAACAAGGGATTTTTGCATTGAGAGGATGTTATGATCCTTAGCAAGGAGATTCACTCGGCACTCAATCAAAACCAAACCTTGCTCAGCCTTCAAGACTCATTTACAGCCAAGAAGATGGAATAGAACAGGCTGCATCCAAACAGCTGAGCAAATAGGTGCTGCAGCTCTGCTGTATGCCCTGCCACCAGCACCCAGAGAAGAATAGCAGGAAAACATCCCATGGCTCGTGTTGCAGGAAAAAAGAACGTTTTACATTTGCTCCACGTTTTCTTGGAGAGAAAAAAAAAAAGAGGGGAAAACAAAAATCTCTGAATACCATTTAAAGTATGTATAAACACTTCAGAAATCTCATCTTTGGTTTTACCTTTCATTTCCCAGAAATATTCCGGGCTGCACTGAACAATATTCCAGGAGTAGAGTGCTTTGAAAAGTGGTTAGCTGTGAAAATTAGTAGTCTGTATAAAAATGACTCCTGAGAACTCAACCACTGGGTTGCAGTATTATTTCTATTTTACAATCAGACATTTTTTTGCAGCATTTTTTGGGGATTTATCCTGCAAATAGTTTGGCAAACAAATGAGTTCGTTTATATACATACTTGCCACTTTATACAGCTGAAACTTGAGTGACTTCATCTGCTTCCAGGCTTAGGATTCCTGTTTTACCTGACATGCCTAATACTGTACATGGCAAGAATGACTTTAAAGTTTTATATGCATGGTGAGTTAACTTTTATGTATCTGTTTTGGCACCACAGACTTAATATGAATTCTTTCATCACAGCAGACCAAAATTATAAATGCCAGTCAAATTACAGGACCAGACATTTCAACCAACTGATTAATTCTATCCTTTTTTCTACAGATAAGAAATTAGCTCCTTCATAAAAGTCAAATATCAAATATGCATGAAGCAGATGAGAAAAAAATTGTATTTGCTTGCTTATCACAAGCTTTTTTACAGCTACAGAGAGGAAAAAATCATGACTTCGCTACTAGCAATCAACTTGGCAACAGCAAGAAATCTGATTTATTATTTTATTTCTGCAGCAAAATTTCAGGAGGCTTCTGAAGGTTGTATTAAATGGAATAACAATAAGGAATTTCAGTGCATTGGTATTTGCATTGATCAAAGTGGACTGTACAGTCTGACTTGATTACTAAGTATCTTTTTATGAGGCTTAAAACAAAACACAACTAATTTCCGTGTAGCCAGAACATTAAAATTCACCTCCTAACGTTCTTTTCTTTAGATAACAAAGCAACTAGCACAGAGTGTTTTCTACTACAAATTGCTTGCAGTTATGATAAGGAAAACCAAAGCCATCTCCCAGAAAAAAATGTACCTCTTCCATCACCATCACCCTGCCATCTAATTAGGGAATGCCCTTGATAACTAATTGCATTTCTGAGTCTCCCACTGGGGCTTTAGACAGATGGGTACTTTTTCCTTTACTGGAGGAATTTCCATCCCTCCCAAACTAGAAAGATGCTAATAACCACCACAAAACATTCCAAACACAGGTTTGCACTCTGACAACAAACAAAGCTATTGGGCCTGTGGCCTCAGGAGTATTTTCTCGGTAGGATGTCCCTGTTCATTAACTATGATGTATTATGGGGTGTGAATCAACATAAAAAATGTTATTGCTGGGCACAGCCAAACCTTTGTTCACTTCTGTACTTTCAAGAACAGAGACAGGTACCACAACATAAGATCCCGAGAAATTACCCCAACTGAAGGATAGAGACACTGAGTAACGTGAGAGAGCAAACCTCATTTACTGAGCCATCAAATTCCTTCTCCTCGTGGAATCTAAGAAAATAGGGCTTTGGTCTTTCTCCTCCTTCTCTGGTGAAAAAACAAGGGAAGGAACTCAATTTTTTTCTTCCAAAATAATCCAAAAATCAAAAGCAATTTGTTGATGCTCCTGCTGATGACATTTCATGGATTTCAGCTTTATTTTTAAAAATTCCTTTTACAGTTTGTGGTGAATCTAGACAGTGACATGCATACACAGTATTCCATGCACCTTGCCCAAGTTTCAGGACAAGCGTACCTCTGCTATCCAGGACTGTATTTCTTCAAGCAGAACTTGAAGAAATGACAGAGCAAAAATAGTCTTGAGTCATAATAACAACCCATTCTTTGGACCATTCCTCCTCATTTTCAGTTTGTTTCAAAGTCGGTTCCTAAGATTTACTGAGCTGGTAGAGACCATCAAAAAAACATCAGAGCACCAAAAAAGTGGTGGAAAGTGGTTTATGCTACTCACGAATTTCAAGCACAGCACATCCAGCTCTTTTGAAAATTTTGCCCATTACAGCATAGGGAAGGGAAAAGGAGGAAAATAAGAATGAAGACTAAGAAGAAGGTGCTCTCAGGGCAGACAAAGACATTCACCTTTTTATTCTGGGAGCCTTCCAACAGCCATGTGCAATAGACAGCATCTCAGCCGAGGCCTCCAAGAGAAGCCTAGCTAGATGTGTAGTCAGAACAGGTTTGAAACCAAGAATGAAATAGAGAGGATTGGGCAGGGGAAGGGAAGAAAACCAGCAGCCTCAGGCCATGTTTAGGCTCAGCAGCCAGAGGACACAGAATAGAGGGCCAAGAAAGCCAGCAAGGGCAGTTGGCACCTCAAAGCTGAATTAGGGGCTCATTACTGATGAACGAGTCAAGGAGACGAGTGAAAAGGACAGGCAGTCGCTTCAAAAATGTTAATTAACTAGAAACAGGAGGCTCAACAGTGTAGGAGGTACAGACACATTTGTGAGGGTGTTTTCAGTTTCATTTAATTTCAGCATACACCCACAGCTCACAACAAGAGGGACATATTTTCCAATAGTTCATGCTATTTCTGAACATATTGTCTCTGACGTGCCAGAGACACAATCTAATTCCCCAATTCATCTCTGTTCATGTTACTCCTTCCCTCTGCAGAACATGCTGCCTGAACATCATTAAAGGTATGGAATTCCTGTTTTGCTTAAGTCTCAAATGGTCTGACCCCAAACAACTCCAACCCTGAAGCACAGAAGCCACATTATCACAGTGCCATGCCCTAGCCAATTATCTGTGCTGCTCAGTGTCATGCTACCACATCTGCATAACTTCCAGCTGCCTTGCTTACTACCAGACTGGAGGGCAGACAGAAAAGCTTCCGTCTGTCAGCAGCTCTCAATGTGCCCTGGGAAGCTGATCTTTGGCACAGAGGCACCAAGTTGTGCATTGCAGTTCCATGGCACCCACTGGGCTGTCGGAGGAATCAAAGCATTTCTTTCCACCTCCACAGTCTATGGGAAGTGGGACTCCAGTCTCTCTCTGCCAAGAAACAATCTGCTTCAGACACAATCCTTCAGACATGATCCTGCCCCAGAGGGAAAAAAAATCACGCCTTGTTGCCACTGGGAGCAGAAATATTCTAAGTCCTCCTCGTAAGAAGGCTGTCATCACAATCCAGCTTGAGACACCTCACTCTCTGTTATCACAGCACTGTAATTTATCCTTCATTCCAACATATTGGAGGAAGAGCACACTTCTTTTGCAACTCTGGTGTCATCTGCATAAAAAATCCAGTTCCAAGAGTTTTTATAGCATAACAAACATCATCTGCACATGGAAAACAGAAGTTATTTCTCTAGTTTGGAAATAGCTCTGATAACACTACAATGGCAATAAAAGCTAAAGGAAAAGGTTAAAATCATGTCACAAGAGCCTAGAGAACCACAGATACCTAATGAATCTGATCTGGTGCACTGCAGCAGTTACCACAGGTAAAAGGTCAGCTCTCATCTATTCATTTTCACAGTCACTGTTCAGATGGAAATTTGACCTCTAAAATCCCCCAACACAAGCTGTATTTTTGGTTCTGCTTGTTCATGTAACTCAAACAGCTGCTGGCTACTAAGTGTTCTGTAAACTGACCTGTAGATCCAGGAGCTGCTCCTTCCCTTCCATCACCTCCCATCCCTCTCCCTGAAACTAGCAAAGCTGTTCACAGGCACCAGACAAAACCATGCCAGCCATCACAGGCTGTGAGCTGGAGGTATGTGAATTAGAACTTACATCTAGCTGCTGCCCACTCAAAAAATATAAATTCTATGGAGCAAAGTCAAGAAGCCAGAGTGACAAAATAGCATTAAACTTAATTAGACTGAGTACAAAAGGAAGACAGAGTCCATATTTCACTGTACCTCTGCTGGAGGAGGGAATGAAATAACAAGAAAGAAGAAATTTACAGTACAATAGCACTTTGTCTTGATGAATGCAAGTGACCTGTGACAGGGGTAAGAGCTGTACGTACAGTTCTTAGTTACGTAGTGTTCATGATACAGAAGATAAGAAATGAAAAGCCAAAAGGAATAAACAAGCTCAGGCAGGAATTGCTGTATGGGAGCTGCTAATTTCTGGCTGAGGTTTATCTTAGTACAGCCCATTTCATAACCCATTTCATACGGGTGGGCACAGCTCTGCTCTGCAGTGAAGCCTCAGCCACAAAAGAGATTGTGATGGACATTTTTTACCCCAGAACTCCCCGTAAGGAGCAGCCTTTATTTGTTAGACACTGTGAGGAGACCGGCCAACACCAAGGTCACTATCAGTGTGTGCCTGGCCTGCGCTTGCAACATGCATCTTCGATCAACATCATTTACAGAGGGAGGCCCTTCCCAGATCTCACTGCCACTGTCCTTCTCCAAGGGCACAGAGAGAATGCCAGGACACACCACGATACACTACATGATGTTTTATGGAACTGTATAGTCTTGGCATTACGTTGAATATTTATATAAACATACTTTAGGACCTGAGGGCAGCATGCAGAGCTCTGTTTTACACAACACAGCACAGGCTGCAGACAGCAATGCCAAACCAGCTGCGTAGACTTCCTGAACAGGACAGCTTCTCTCTTTCATAATAGGTCAGATTATTTCTCTTTGTTTTGGTAACAAATTTGATAGCTGGAACCGAAAAGGGTTACAGCTACAGGTAAAATTCGTAATTTTCAGTCCAGCTATTTTTAACAAGAGGAATCTCTCTAACCATTTTTATAGTAAGTAAAGTAACTATGTGTTTTTCTCAGGTCAAGATCTCACCTGGCTTAAAAAATGCTGATAACAATCCCTAAAAATACACCAAAAGAAATCTACCATAATCCAAAAAAAACATTTCCCATGCAAAGCTTCAACAGGAGGGAATACAAAGGTTGTGACAGAGCTTGTATTTGCCTTCACTGTAGACATGCTGCAAAGTGGCTCCAGATTCAGAGTTATTTTTTAATAACCTCTTGACTCAGAAACAGTTTGACCTACTCTCTTCACAGTTTACAAAACGAACACCCAGGCACGCACTCTCCTGGTACCATTTTGCAACCAATACCCTTGCACATACTTTGATAAGTGAACAGATAACTCCTGCAATCCTGCACAGCTGGTTGATCATTTAACTGCGAGCAAATGCCCACCTACCACTTAAGCGAATCTGAACACGACGAAAGTCATCAGGGCCTTTCATAACTACTCATTTATGCTGTATTTTCTAGGGCATGAAAAACCCTTCAAGTTTTCTTCAGACTTTACAAAATCCTTTCCCCTGGCCACAACAGCCAAGTGGCATTTTTCAAATAAGGTCTTTTTTCCCCTAATCAAAATTATAATGGCACTAAGCTGGATCTTATTGTGAAATACAGGAAAACTTAGCTATGAGGACACGTCACAGTTGGATGTACTTTTGCAGAACTGGGTTCATAGGTTACACTAGTAACTTTATTTGGAAACAAGAAAGTTTGGTGAGTAAATTTGTTAAGTAAGGATATCCATCTCATTTCCCTGGAAAGTACTGGGGGGATTTTGCCTTTCCTGTGGGAGACAGAACAAATTAACCTTTCCACAAACACCACAAACAGCACTGTTCACAAAGGACGTCACCAGTTCCTGGTACAATACACCAACAGGACCTTTGCGGGGGCAGGGATATGGAACAGCAAAGGTGTGACCTATACTAAATTTACACTTAAATGGTGATTTATGAGAAAGAACATAATTAAATACAGCTCATGAGTCAGAGCTGGTGAAATCTAAAAGACCCCAAGGAAAGCACAGCAACAACCAGAAAAAAGGGACTTTCTAAAACAATAGCACCTTCCGACACAACATTTCCTGAACCCGATCCCTGTGCCACAGACAACTTCACTGAATAGGGAAGATGTTTTACACAGCCCACATACAACCTTATTACAGCTGAAATGTCTGCATTCAAGGTAAATCACAAAGCTCTTGCCCAGTGCACCATCATCACTCTCTACAGCTCAATAAACAAAAGAAAGAAAGAAAACACGTGGCAGTACTCTCACTCCTCCTCTAAATGGCTAAACTTCCTCTCCACTGAAGGCAAGAAAAGTGGAAGGGAGGCCTCAAGACAAGCATGTGAGAACTTTGCACAATCTTCCAGCAGGGATGCATGTCAGAGAGCATGTTCCTCCTCTGCATTCTCCAGTAACTTTACCCACCCACCTTGCAGCTTCTTAGGAAAACATAAAGAAGTGTTGACTGCCTGCAGCAAGAGAGATGAACTGTCAGTGACCCACATGGCCAAGGAACAGGGCCAACCACCACTTACTCCGCCTACCACCACCAGAGATTGTCAGATACAGGTGAATTAGATTGAAACTTGCATAACTCTCTTTAAAATAATTTCTCAGCTTCCCACAGAAGTGGTGTTCTTTCCTATGGTTGATCCACCACTTGAAGGTGGATGAGAGGGTGTCAATAAAAAAAAAAAAAAAAAAAAGGAAATCTACCATGTTGTGGGCTATGACAGGGAATAAAACATAAAGCCTGCTGTTACTTGCAAACTGCTTCTTTTTCTGATGGACAATCACATTACTTAGTGAGAAGCAGAAACTTTGGCAGTGTATGCTTTTGGCCCAATTTGACCAGCAGATGAAGTTCTCACTTCTCAGGGTCCATTACAATGAAACTGCCAGAAACCACCCCAGCAAACAGAAGCAAATCTGAGTCCTAAAGAGACTGCAATTATTGTCTACAAGCATACCCAAAGAAACCAGCTGATCATTTAACTTTTTATTCAACAGATACAACTGGATTAGAAAATCATAAATAGTCCAGACTTTACCAAATACATAAGAAACATTTTTCTGTCTCTTGTAAGAGAACTGCACATCTGGGAGCAGATAAAAGCTGAAGCCAAAGGAAATGAGGAACAAAGTAAGTAAACTAAGAAATCAGTTATCCAGAAAGAAAGTGCATTGAAGGATGGAGATTTTACCTCTCACTTACCCTGGTAAAGCTGAATGAACCTGGGATGTAAGGCAGACGTGATAATCCCATCTGGCAACTCTCTCAAGAACAGTTTCAGCAGACTGGCTGCTGAGTACACATCACCATCTTTAACGAGCTCCACCTCTTCCCCACGCTCGTACTGCAGACGCAGCTGCTCCACCATTTTCATGCTGCCATTCACCCTGAAGAGACCTTCCTGTGTCATACCTGTAATTAAAAATTAAGACTGAGCTGAACTACCACAACCTAATGATACCATGAAACAGATATTCTAGTTTGAATAACACACACGTAGTAATACAAACAAGGGCAATTAACATTTCATAATAAAAAAAAAAAATACTCCTTTGTCCCCAGAAACATCCCCTAGCCAGGTAGTTGGATTATGATAAATAAGAAATACTAATGACAAGATCTTGAGGCCTGAAAATCTCTTTTGAGAACCAACAACACAGCAATACCACTGAGTTGTCTCACACCATGGAGAAACCAACTGAGACAGCCACATTTTCCATTGGTATGTTTCAACAGAAAAGGATCCTACAAAGGACTCTACAAAACAGTTCTGTTGTTTCATTTTTGCAAGTAGCCCACTACCTTGAGCAGGACTGCCAATCTCACACATGTGATTACTTCTAGCTTCACGTTCCAGGGTAACAGGTTCCATCATGAGGCAAAAACATCATAACCTGTGACCATCATGAGGCAAAAACATCTCAATATGTGCTGAGAGCAGCAGAAACTCCATAGTGAGCTCTGCAACTTTATGATAGTAGGAAACCTCAGTGAGAAAATAGTGTTTCTTGGACAGCACAAAGCCCAAAGTATTTCACAATGAAAAAGAAATGGTATCGATCACTACAGGCCAGATGCCCCACACCCTGTAAAGCAGAGGTACAAAAAAGGAGGCTTCAACAGAAGAAGCCAGACAAATCATACTAAATTGAAGATAACTTTCTAGGCATTTGTTAAGATTCAAAACCTTTTGTGAAGAGCCTAAAACTGAACTCTGTAAACTAATTTTTCTCTAGAACACTTTCACTACAAAAATTCTGCCTTTTCTAATGCTGTGTCTGTGGACCTGCTTGTTCTTCCTCAGAAGCATGACACTAAGAGGACTGACATATATATTGCTCTCATCAGTTCAGACTAAACATCAAGGAACTGCAATCTGACAGAATGCTTCCAGTCCAGGAAATCAATTCTGAGGCAGCAGAGTTTGAAGAGAAAAATAATCTCTTTGATTGGACCAGAAGACAAATCGCTCTAGTAAGGATGAAAAATGGACAAGCACTCAAACATTTTACTTGACTAATACGAGATACTGCTGGCAGAATTTGTATTCCTGCATTCACAACAAAATGTATCTTCATGTGACATGCTGTGCTGCCATCTCGAGGGCAGAAAAGACCTCATCTCAATAATGATTTTTGTTTTTGCAGCACTAGGTGAGCAAAGGACACAGCCCTCACACAGATCAAACTTCCTTCCCTTTTCCTCACTCATTTATGGAAATAAAGAGAGGCTAAAACATCCTGAAATCAGTAATTAGAAACTACTAAATACAATGCAGAGAAATTTGGCTTCATCTATAAATTTGGAAATAGGCAGCTTAATGAAAACTTAGTTTAAGGATGTAGCTGCCCAACAGTCAGCTCAGGCTGGGTCTCTGGGCTTTTGTCAAAAATGCCTTCACAGTTAACTTCGCCATTAATTCACCAAACAAACCTTAAACAGACACAGGACATGCATTTCAACAACTTTCCATGTAAGAGGGTATCTTTTGAGATCTTGCTTCCTCTTTAGAGAAGGAGAATAGCCTTTATCAGGGCCAGATAATCAACTTGGCATTCAGAAGCCCAGCTAATCTTGCTGCAGAGTAGAAAACGTGGCTTGTTTAGTCCATATTTGGGACACAGTCGTGTGGGATTCCGATCTTTTTATGGAACACAGAGCACAGCCCACAACTTGCAGTCAAGAGTGTTTGTCAGTTTCTGGTTTTAATTAAACCCTAAATGATGGAGAGCTTTTTCTATTCCTTCTCTTCCAGTGTCCTAGCAGTCCTTTAAGGCAGGTTGGAGCAGATGAAGAAAGATGCCACCGTGTAAAGGTAGGATCATGTTTTAAACTTGCACTGTATCTTAAACCAAGCTAATTTTCAAGACATGTTTGCATCTATGAGCTTCTGAGGATCTATCAAGATTCAGTCATAGAATCTAAGCCTCTGCAATTGGATTATCATTGCTGAGTAGCCAAAATAAAAACCTTAGGGTAAAACCAGATGCAACTTCTAAGAAGCTGAAATGACCACCACACAACCTTTTCCATTTCCATTCCTTTTCCATGACCAAACGCCATACAACACATCCATGCACCAGTGGTGCTCTAGGTTTCTGTAAGGAGATGTACTTCAACAATGGGAATGAAATTAATTCCCATTAAACAAATGCAAAGAGAAGCTAAGAATTGAACGCCTACTTCCTCGAGGGGATTAATAATAACTGGAATATATCTGAAAACCTGTAAGAACTTATATTCCTTTTCAGTAATATTCCCTGATGGGGTGTGTTTGGGGGGGGATGCCCATGACTATCTCTATACAGAGAAAAGTGTTAAAGACAACTGTTTTGCAACTTGAAGATGACACAAACCTTCACAAGTAGAATACATTCCATTTATAAACTGAACAGCTTGTTTATGAGTGTGCTGCTACTTAACACTGTACTTTACCTCTACAAACATACTAAAAAGTAAGTTCAGCATCAAGGTAGAACAAAAAAAAAAAGAGGCAAACCACACAGAGTAACATTCTTCGCCCATGGTTAGTGCCACAAAAAAAAAGACAGATTCTTCCCTTTGAAGAGTCTTATATAAAGAGTGCTACCAAGGAGAAGTGATCCCACTAAGCTTACCATGCTGGGTGAGGTACTCAACTATATTCCACACAACTATTGGGATTCCATTTTTGCTCAGTCCTTGCTGCTGGAGCTCCAGAAGACTCACACCAAACACCTTTGGACAGGTTGTGTCCCTCTGCTTGTTCAGTGGAAGCACAGCTATCTTTTTCATGTCCTCCTTAAATCTCACAGCCGATTTGTTTTGCTTAAAGGAGCAGAGGGAAAAAAAAGATGCATTAGTCACGTTTGCTGCAGGAGGATGTGTGGTCACAGCACAAGCACATCCATCAAAACTGGCTCCTACACTCCAGAAAAAGGGTTTGGAGCCACTTCCTTTTAATCCACAGGAAAAAACTTCTGTGAAGTAGGAAAGTAAAAACGAAAAGAGAAAAAATTAGAAGAGGAACAAAAATGTAGGTAGTCTGCAGGTAAGGGAGAAAGACAGATTTTTGTAGACAAGCTTGTTACTTTATAGAATAACAAGTAACTGGGAGTAAGTAAGCAGGAGAATGCTGTTTTTAACTCATGAAAATCACATGGATTACAAAAGCACCTGGACAAACACAAACAATCTCAATACACCACGAGTAGCCCAGCTTGTCACCAGGATGCCTGTCAGGGCAGTACTACGGAGAAGGTTCACTACACTCTTCTTCCAAGTGCTATTTCCTAGGGATTAGTTTTGGCCACTGTCAGGTGAGATGGATCCTTATGAAAGATTTTCTGTTATGTTTAGTATCTGCTAAGCCTGAAATTTAATTACTGTGGTTTTAAGGTTAGAAAGGGACTATGTAATCTAATCACACATAACAAGGGGGGTGGAAAACCCACTACACAATAAACCCTTAATCCCATAGGTTCTTATGAAGGCAAAACATTCTCACATGTTTTGAGTTGCGGTAACAGAGAAAACACGGGAAGACAGTCAATAAAACCCAGAGGAATAAAACAATACATGATTAATTTACAGGATTGATAAAGGCAGAAATCTTAATCAGCCTACAGCATTGCCTACATTTGGGAAGACAGTTCAAGGCAGAGCAGCAGCACCACACACCACAGCTGCGTTCACACTGCAGGAACTGGGAGCCACCACTGGCATGATGCTTAAAAATAAACTTGTTCCTACTGTGTTTCATTAACAAACTGGTGGTAGAAACTGTACACATGGAGAATACTGTATAGCAACACAAAAAAGTGCTCAGACTCTTGCCTAAAGTCTTGACACTTGATTTTAGCACAGCATACATATTTTATTTTATCTTAAACAAGCCTTTAACATCTCTTCACTTGAGACACACTATTTTTACTGTAGTCTGTAAGCAACATGAACATCTGCTATGCTGCTATTAAGCATATTATATATTCAGATATAAAATGATCTGGCAGTTCACACACTTGGCTGTGTTTTTCCCATTAAACAGTTACTTGAAACATGCGTGCTCTATAGCCCCAGGTCCTACACAACACTTGTCTGCTATTTACGAAAGATGCTGCTTATATAAACATCACAAGTATGTTTTACTATTTGTGAAACAGAATTGCAATATTGCGTTATTGTGGCCATCTTATAAATATTTACAATGAACAGTAGATGCACCAGTGTTTGAACTAAAATTTAACTGATATCAAAATACCACATCTCTTTTAAAGACATGCTGTCATTCAGGATTTAATGAATAATAAACAATTTTTATTCCAGGCAGACACATGGCAAGGGAAAAATCACATAGACTAGGTTAAATTCAGAAGACTGCAAAAATACTTGGAGCAGTTTCTGAGCAGCTGTGATGCTCAGAGAGCTTTTCCAATTAAGGCCCTCAATTAGCCTCACAATCTTGCTCAGTTACAGGTTTCCAGCCTGTTTCAACACTCGAAAGCTTGAGTCACTGAGCAGGATTTACTTTGGGGCACTCGCTATTTAAACCTGCATGAGAACCGACAGACATTTGCCATGTCCACAGAAATTAGGGAGGAAATTTCTGAGCTTGTTTCAGGATCTAGAGAGGCTGCGCTAACTAGGAACAAAAAATTATGTGGTCATCCAAAATACACATCTAACCAAAACCAAAATAAAGCCATCCCGCTCTGAAACAAAGAGTTCAGTGTTTTGTTGCCTTATAGATGGAAGATCTTACATTTCACAGGGAGAACGTGTCCAAGTATTAATGCCACTGTTGCTGATTTCCAAGACTGGGAAAGCAACTTAATCATCCCTGCACGATGCCGCCAAAAAGTGCCGCCCAGACACTCGGAAAAAAGCTATTTATACGCCACAGGGACTCACTTTTACAGCTCACCCAACAACTTTACGCAGGGAACGCGGCAGCGCAGCTGCTGCTCTGGGTTTAAAAAAAAAAAAAAAAAGGAAGGAAGGAAGGAAAAAATTAAAATAAAACCGCCTGGAATCGCCTTTACCAATCTTCGCCTCTCCCAAACGAGCGGCAGCTACCCAGTGGGGAGAAAGAGAAAGAATAAGAGAGAAAAAGAAAGCAGAAGAGAGAAGGAGAGAACAGATGGAGAGCGCTCGGGACGAGAAGAACGCGCGGGGCCCGGACCGGCCTCCCTTGCCCCGGCCCCGCCAGAGACCCCGGCGGAGGGCGGGAGGAGGAGGAGGCTGATCCCGCCGCCATCCAGCCGCTCCCGGCCGCGCTCCGCCGGCAGCGCCGCCCCGCTCCCGCTCCCGTGCCGCCGCCAGCCCCTACTCACGCGTACGGCCAGCGCCNGGGCGTGGGGCCCGGGGCTGCACCGCGCGGCTCCCGGGCATCACCGAGGCCCCGGGCCGGGCAGCCGGGACCTGCCGCTCGGTACCGGGCGGGGAGCGGAGCCGCTCCGCCTGTGTGCGAGGCCGGGCTCGGGCAGAGCCGCTGGAAGTGCCGCCGCGAACCCGCTGAGCCCAGTAACGTTAGCGGGGTACGGGGGAACCGCAACCGCGCCCGCCCCAAGGGCGAACGGAGCCGGGCCAAACAAACCCTCCTGTGCCACGGCCCCGCCACGGCCCCGCAGAGCACAACAGAGTGCAACACTCGGCCTGAGTTTGGAAAGCGTGAAGCAGTCCAAGCGCTGCCCCCCGTTATGATTTTCCATCTATGGATATGTTGGCGAAATAGAGAAAGGTAGAAGTGAAAAGTGATGGGGAGGACGCCCCACTCAGGTAGCCACTGCCGGCAGTCACGGCATGGCAGTGGTGGGGAGAGGAATATACTCCTCCAGTGCCCTTCTCCCGGTCACTGCCGCCCGGAAGCAGTGTTTGTCCTAGAAATTCAAATTACGCTTCAAACCAGAACTGGGGAGTTGTGGCGTTCGACGTTTTTTGTGGGAGAAAAGCCCACGCACACATGCTTATTTCTGTATCCGCTCAGATGGAAGTACTACTCAGCAGGGCCTGAGCATCAGGGTAGGAGAAAAGGTCTTCAGAAAGTACTTTCAGAAATACTTTACTCTGGCACAGAGACAAAAGAAAGTCTAGCCAAGTAGAGAAAAGGAGAGGAAGAAGAGCAATCTCTTTCATGCTCCGTTTCTATTTTCCTCTCTAAGCCACTCTAACCCGAAACTACAACTTTCCCAGTTGGCGAGTTTACAAAAGTTAGACTTAGTTAGCATTGATGCTTTAATTTCACTTTAGGACTCTCAAAGTGAATTGATATAACATCCTCCCTTCTCTACCCCCACTTTACTGTAAGCCTCTAACTTTTCACATGAATCACACACAGCCCTTTTCTTCTTAGTCCTAATTGCAGCTTCACTGGGAAAACCAATGACGTGCTTCAAACTGTAATCCAGAGAGGGAATTATGAGAACCTGCAACTCCTTGGAGACTGCAATGGGGGGTGAAGAGTTCAAACATGAACCCACAGCAGTGAACAGCAGCTATAGCATTAAGGCTTTCATAATATATATTGAGAGGTAGCAGGTACATTCTCATTTTATAAAGAGCAAGACCAGAAATTGAGCTTTAGCATCTGTTTATCAGAGCCTAGAAAGTCACATTTTTGTTAAGTCACTGGAGCACTTGGGGCTATGACATGCTGGTAACTTTTCTCTGTGTTAATAAAGACACTTCAGCTCTGGTTTAAAGTCTTGAGAGAGCTGGAGGCCAGCATACTCCTTTCCTTTGTGGCAGAAGAGTCAAAACCAGACTGAAACTTCCACAATTGCCTTTGTCCCCTCCTGACTTTTCCACGGGGTTCACAACCCCTGTGCAGAGGGCAGAGAAAGATTTACCCGAACTTTTCCTAACCCCAGCCTAGAAGTAAATGGATTCCTTCCTGTACCTTCCACCCTTCCCACAGAGACATGTTTCTTTATATCCTGATCTTCTCCTCCCTGCGCCGAAGCACCGCCCTTCAGGGTGTTCAAAAAAAAGGTGTGATGAATGAGGAACAGCAGTATGTACTTCTGGTGCTGCAGAAATCAGCCAGGATGCTGTGGTATTTGATTCTAGGTTGCACTTTACTTGGGAAACCTTCACTGTTTTCCTGCAAAAAATTCAGAAAATACATAGAAAACAAAAAATCAGAAGCAGTCATGATTGTCATAGAGAAGCAGAAAACTCCCCAAACCCAACAACAAAAATCACACCTCTATATACAGCTCCCCTTATGCTATTTCATGTTTTCTGGCTAAGATGTTGCATCAAACAACTCTCTCTTCCCTTTTCTACTCCTGAGGAATTTTATACTGTGTGGACAGAATAACCACAGGATTAATATTTATGCAACTTGTCATAAAATATGTCTAGAGCCATGAGAGCTCAAATCAGAGCAAAGGCATTGTGAAAGACTGAAGAAAAGTCAGTGAGACCCATGAGTTGTGTGTTGCTGGCTTTTATGAACATACCATGCTCACTTACCTTGGGTCACACAGTTGTTTCCTGTAGTTCTCAACTATGTTGTTATATTTGTGTAGGGTATCTCGGTGGCTTTTTAACATGCTTGTCTTTTTAGGGGAACCAACAGAATATATTGGTTAGCTGAAAGACACCCCTTCATCACCTTCTCTCTACTTCCATGTAACTGCTAAATGCTAATGTAAAAGCATTGTAAAGGTGGGCTAATAAAATCATGCAATGAATCAAAAAAGGAAAAAAAAATATTTTTTCCTCTTTCACTTGTTTACAAATAAGGCATTTAACCTCAGATGTTGAAACAACATTCCCAGAAGGGAAGAACAGCTGGGGTAGTGTTAGAAGTTCAAAGGAGCTGCTTCACACCTCTTCTGTGAGTGATGCAATATGTTGCTTTAACCTGATCGTTATTCATCATTTCCACAGTGACAGCAGAATTCAACACCCATTTCATAAGAGCCCACATAAAAACAGGCTGCTGGGAAATAAATGATTACTGCCAGCTCTGGCATCCTTGACCATTACTCTGTTCCCTCCTGGCTAGCCCAGGTAGCCAACTGCAGGATACTTGCTGTGACCTTCCATGGTGGTCATGGGAAGGTCAGCCCAAATAAACGTGGAGCATACTCTAGTGAGTAAGACCTGGCAGCTACTGGTGAGAGCAGGAAACACAACAAGAAATCCAGAAGCAGCTGGAAATTGCCAGACCAACACATGAAAGAGAGTAGGTTTAGATTAGATATTAGGAAAAACTCTTTACCATGAGGGTGGTGAGACTCTGGAACAGGTTGCCCAGGAGAAGTTGTGAATGCTCCATCCTTGCAAGTGTTTAAGGCTAGGTTGGATGGAGCTCTGAGCAACCTGGTGTAGTGAAAGGTGTCACTACCCATGGCAGGGGGGTTGAAACTTCTCATCCAAAAAGCAGTAACAAGACACCTTTTCTTAGAGAGAGAAAAAAGGTATGCAATAAAAAGCATGTGATTCACTTCAATCATGACACCTATGCAAAGGTTTTGGAGTCAAAATAAGGATGACTTTCCCCTTGATGTTGTTCTTGTAAATGAATTAAACATTTTAAATATCTAAAACTAGTAGTACTAAGGGTTGTTGTTGTTGTTGTTGCTTTTGTGAACAAATACATGGCTACCTTGCAATTCTGCATGAAAACCAGAAAGTAAAGGGGACTAGAAACTCTCTTGTTTTCCCTTCATTGTGTTGTCCAAATAAAAAAACCTGCCAAAATTCACTAGGCAGCACATGGGGGACAGAAAAATTAAACCCAGCATTTTTGAGAGCTCTTTTGCTGAAAGATGGGGAAGGGATTTCTGGTGTGACTCTTTTCCAATGTAAACCCTATGTCAGGTTGAATTTTTAATGTTTTCACATCACCTTTGCCCTTCAAGGCAAAGGAAGGATGTAGGAGAAGGAGAAATCTGATATGACAGTTGTGATTCTAAAGTAAGACAACAAATTGCTGTTCTTGAAATTTTATCAAGCCTGAATTACATTGTTCTGCTGCTCAATATTATCTTGTTATTTATGACATCCCACTTTATTTATACAAAATTTTCTTTAGAAAAGGCTGTATTCTTTGGAGGCACTCACTACAAGTGACTTCTGTGAAAGTAGAATACTCTGAATGATGAGTCATCATATAAACAGTACTCCAAAATGAATAAGTGGTAGTAAATAGGAAAAGAGGATTTATAAATAAATTACTTTTTAATATATAAGTAATTTATAACAAATTACTGTTGGTCAACAATAAAAATGCCCAGTACCTACCTTTTGAAATAGTATTGGGGTGCAGGATCGTGATTAAAGCTATTCACAAAGATGAAAGAATGTATCACCTCATAACATGGATGATGAAAAATGGGATTTTGTGAGCTCAGGTCCCTTTTATCCTCCCTTTATGTGTGCAAGACTAAGTAAGTCTGGCTAAAAGAAGAGCTGGGTATGCTGGACACATGCCTTTAGCTTGGAAGGGATGGGAGCCTTCATTGCAGGAACATATAGAAAAGAGATATGTATATGACATAATATTTTCTACCAAAACTTTTCAGGGGCTGCCCATTGCTCTGTTACGAAATGAAGCTTGTTAATCATTTCAGCCAAGCTGCCACCACTGCCAGCTAAATATCAGATCTGCAGGACCTTCCCTGGCCACATTTTAGCCTGGATTTCTTCCCTTGGTCACTTGGGACAGAACATTTGTAGATATTTGATGACTCTTAAAGTTGAGAACAGAAAATAAAGCAGCTTATAGAATTGATTTAATTGACTAAATCAATAGCCAGCTATTATCTGACTAATCATTAGCTCACTAATCTCTACTTAGTGACACGCAGGTATTTTCAGAGAGAGGTTTGCATCTTACTGCTGCTGCAATGATTTAAAATTTGATGTGGATTTGCAAGGAGTTCAAATTGTTTATGGCAAACTACATCACAGAAGTGTTTTAATTTCGGCAAACATAAGAAACATGTTTCTTCCAGACCCCAGCATCCTTCAATAATATCAAATTATTTAAGAATTAATGTATCTTGTGAGTTTGCAGGCTCCAAATAATAGCAACAAAAGGATGTCCCTCAGCCGGTGAGGATCATGGAGATTCATTCCTGCGGGGAAAGAAGCGTGTTCATACATGGCCTAAATTCGGGCTTGCATCCCCATCTTGTGGCGAAAGGGGATGGGTGCAAGGAGCAAAAGGAAAAGCACACCGTGGCCGAGGGTAACCCGCGGTTTCGCGGCCAGCCAAGCAGCAGGGAATGCGTAAGGAATGTCCTCGCCTCGGGAACTGCTGCCACGCCGCTTCTAATCTCACGCCTCATCAATATTCCCTGCCTCATCAATAAAAGAGACTCTAGGGAAATCCTGTCTTGGTTCAAAAAACAAAACAACACAAACCCAAAAAAACCCCCAACCAACTAATAAAACCAAAAAAACCCCACCCCAAACCAACACCACCCCACACACCAAAATACTTGTTTCTAAAATCTCAGCACAACTGCCTTCTGAAACTTTCACTTGGTGTGGAAAATGTCTCCATCCCAGCACTGTGCCAACCACAAATGTGCTTGCCATACTTTAGGAACAATGTCCTCTACTCAATCCTGTTTTAGCAGGGGAAACCTGAACAGAATTTCACCAATTTCATGGACTGCGGGTAAGTTTTGGGTCAGGTCTGTAAGTAAAAACCAAGCAAAAAAAAAAAAAAAAACCCAACCACAAAACCTAAAAAACCATAACACAAAACAAAAAAACACGCCAAACAAACCCAGAAAGCACTGGCAGAAAAGCTGTTGGCATGCTGCTGCCCTGGCACTCCCAAAATGCTCATTCATTGCAGGTGTCTGATTTTTAGCTTGCACATTTTAATACACCCACTGCACAGGTTATTTCACCTCTGAGACAGACATATTTCAGTGTGGTTAGTACTTAGGCTGGGTGATGGATGTGGTCTCCAAACCCAGAGCAGAGAAGAGCTGTACATTTTGTTCCAAAAATTGTAGTTGTGTGTTTTACCCAATATCAATGTCTGAGACATTTTATAAGGAACACAGAAACTAGTTGAAATATGGAGACATGGGAAGATCAGAGTGCCAAAAATTGAAACAAGCCTACAGCAAAACAATAAGACTTCACTAGAAACCCTGTGAGAATAATGACAAGCTTTACAGGCAGTTAAGAAATATTTCTTCCCTCTTTCTCTCCTGATCTCAGCCCCTACCTCAGGTTGTGAGCCAACCTTAGCAACTAAACTGTTACAGAATAATAGTTGTAAAAGAAGAGAGCAAAATTTCTACGCTATCCCACAGTCAACAACTCTGTCCTAAAAATTATGCTTGGTGAAACCTGCACATATTTTTAAAACCAGGCAGATCCAGGCAGCAGCTGGCAGGACTGCAAGCATGCTTAAAGATATGTAGGATCTCCATGGGACATGATGAGAGTGGCAGCCCGTGCTGCTGTTCAGACACACTTCTGAGAATATTAATGGGATGGATACACTATTCCAAAACCCTCAGAAATTTCAGTCTGTGTTTCCTGGCCTAAACCAGCATCATCCAGCCTCTGTGTCTGGTGCAGTGCAGGAACCCTGATTTAGATGGATTAAGACCCCACTAGAATCTGGCTGTGTATGGGGCAATGTTGTGTGAGCTTAGCTAACAGATGGTAATGAGGCAGCCTTAGCCAGAAGTGAAGATTTGGCTTAAGTCGACTGAAAAGAGAATCTGGGCTGGACTTTGTGAAAAGGTTGCAACACAGCCTAATGTGTTTTGGGGTGCTGCTATTTCTAGAGTTCCAGTCACTCCAGGCAACTGTCAGAGGGCAGGGAAGAGTTTCCAGCACTCCCCAGGGAGATAAATGAGGTAAGAGTAATAAAAATGGGAGGACAATAAATAGGGGGATTTTGCTATCATATTTTGGTAAAGGAAATCTCTCCAATATTACACATCAGAAAAGGTTCATCTTCCAGTGACCAGCTATACATGACAGGCCAAGTTGGTTGGGTTTTTTTTTTTTTCCTGAAATATAATTTTTTGTGCTTATGAGCCTAATCTTGCATCCTGTTTCAGGAGAAGCTGGCAGCTATGTCCCCACTGCTGTCTGCCCAGGGTATGGCTGGCAGCAAAAGCAACACAAGGCAGTAGTGGCCAGCTGCTCAGAGCAGTCAGGATTTTTTGCTCTTCAGTAACTTTCTGTTTCTCAGTGCCTCTCTGTACTACAGGTGTAATAGCAATTTTGCAATGAGAAAAATACATCCACAAAACACAGACCTTTGCCATGATTGTTGCACGTTAACTTGGTGCCCTCAAAGATGAAGTACCAGCTGTCAAATTACAGTCAGAGTAATTCACCCCCTTTAAAGTATAACTGTGAGGAAGAAGTACTTGCACATGTCTCCCAACTCAAAATATTGTGAAGACTTACCCACAGTGGACTATGGCTATGAGCATTGATTCATTTGTCAGAAAACTCTGTTTTTATTGGCTTTAAACATTGCAAAAGGTGCAATATGAGTAGAAGTTGCCTCTGAAGAGCCAAGCCAGAGAGATAACTGAAATCACATCCCTCATTGGAGGGTAAAATGAAGCATGATTGACAGCAGAGAAATGCACAGGCTGGGACTAAATAAAACCTCTCTACATTTGGCATTTTGTTGCTTTGACAATATAAATCTGGGTAAATAACAAAAAAAAGTTTCTGAGTACCAGACTGGATGGAGCAACATCTGATGCTGGGAAAGTATCCTGCCCATTAATTTCTATGAGCAGAGAAGCCTACATGACAGGATTTGGGCATTGGAGACAAACCACTCAAGAGGGAATTTGCACTTAGGCTCCATGGTGGAAACATAAAACACTTGCATTAAATCTGACCCTGCTTTAGGAGTTTTTGTTCTATGAAGAGTTTGTCATTGCCCACAAGGAGGGCAAAGGAGGGCAGAAGTCATCCTTCATGGTAAAGCTCCAAGGCCATATTGTGGCCACCCAGCTGCTCTGCAGAGGATAAGAAGGAAGATCCTGTGTGAGCTGTTATTGCCCTACAAGTTGGTTTTAATTATATTTTTAATTTATTAGGCCTTTTACCAAGTGTGTAAAATAATCACTATGAGAGTGAATGGCATTTTATAAGATGATTTACTGCAAAAGTCAGCATCCCAGCTGAACCCTGCTCAAATGGCCTTCAAAAAGCAACCTGTAACAAAACCATTGAGTTTGTTGGAAACTGTGCATCCTGGAGCCAAGAAAAATTCAGTCACTCCACATCTCCACATTTCATGAATATTATTTTTTCCAGGTTTTACAGGACTACTTCACTGCCTGGAAAGATAGAGCCATGGAGCAATCTAGAGCCCAGAAGAGTCTCAGCAGGAAAAAATAAAAAGAGTTTCCATCAGGAGAATTTTTTTTTTTCAGTAATGTTAGCATACACCATTTTCGCTGAAAATCTATTAAGTCTGAAAATTGCCCCACCACAGCTCACGGACATTCCAGCCAGATGATCCCTACTCCTATCCTTTTCTTTAGCTCAAAGTCCAGGATCAGTTTTGGCTGCAGCATGATAGTGAACCCTGATGAGAATCCTAGGGTCTGTGGTGTGGTGTGTTTCCAGCTGAATCAAAGAAATACTAGTACTGTGTGAGGTATGGCCATAAGATCACTTGTGGTATGTTGTTCAGTCCTGCTTCAAGAAAGGTTAAATGAAGACAACTGCAGAAAAGAACCAATAGGATCAAACAGAGAGGAGAAAATTCAGTTCAGTGTTGGAAAATGAAGACTGGAAACAGATATGATTGTTTACTGCTACAATATAATAAACGCCAGAGAGAGGAGAGCGTTGTAATTTATGGAACAACATTAACAAATCTCCAGCTGGCATATGTGGCTTGTGAATAACTTTAGGGTGGAAATAAAGTATTTAAAACCTAGCCACATTCTGGAGTAGTCTTTTCTATGGAGGAATAAAGGCCAGAAACCTAACTAGGCTGAAGGTGGGTTATATGATGGGAACGTTGCTGCAGTAGGAAGCGAGACCCAGAAGATTTTTTTCCCGTCTGTGGCTCAAGAGGAGGCCTGGTAGGGAAGACACATGATATGGGAAATTTAGGTCACACTGTTTTACAGGAATTGAGTTTCCAAATTGAGTTTCCAAGTTGAATTTTTTTTTGAGTTTGGGACTTTCCCTTTTTCAGCAGAAGAAGAGTTACTCATGGGAAGCAGACACATTCCACAAACACTCATTTAGTCAAGAAGATGTTTCCCACTGAGATGTCATTCATCTGGAAATTTTCAAGTAGTGCTGGTCTAACATCTGCTTGGATGTAAACCCCTTGGGCAATGGCCTCCTCTCCTTGTTTCTTCAGTGTCAAACACCCTTGGCAAGACAGACAAATAAAGAGTGACCAGGTGAGGGAAGCAGAGAGTCCATCCAGCTTCTGCCATCTTCCCTTTCCATGGGCTGTCTGTGAGAGGAGAGGGCAGGGAGTGCCTCTGATGCACTCAGACAGCAGCTGGGTTGGAGCAGGGAATGCTGCAAAGATGCAAACCATATGATGAACGTGACCACAGAAAACTCAAACATGACTTTGCAAGGCACAAGCTCTTAATGAAATACAGCTGAATGAAAGGGTAAAATAATAAATAACAGTGAATTATTGCTTTCAATAAACTAGCCAAGTGTTGTGTTGGATGAAACAGGAGCATCTCAGGAAGGCAGGCCATAGTAAAAATCATGTCATTATTTGAAAAATAATTATATTCCAAGAGGAGAAAAAATGGGATTGAAAAGCTTGGGCTTTTTTTCAATGATTCCATTACAAAATTGTTCCATTTCAGAAGAATTCACAAGTTATCCACTGCAGCAGAACCCTTCTGTCCTACCTGCCTGTTCTCTCATCCCGTGAGTCACAGAACTCTGTATATCTTATGCATGTGGAATACCAAATTTTCTTCCTGGAGGAGATGAATCCTTTGTCAGGTCTTCCGCATTTTTGCCACCTACAAGTCTCTTGGGAAATGCATGCTGGGGTTAGCAGAGAATTCAGCTCAGCTCTTTCACAAAGCTTTTTAAAAGCTTGATTATCAGCAAGATGTTCAGGGGTGCTCAGCCACATTCATTTCATGATCTCACACTGCCCAGAGCTCAGGAATTCTGAGTACAGTGTGTAATTTTGATTTGTACCCTAGCTCCTTTGCAATGTCAGCTAGCCAAAAAACAAAAAAAACAAGCCAGCATGCATAGACACACACAGTGTGCTTCTTGCTGCAGAAAGAAAGGATTCTCCATGCCTGGGAGTTTCCGTGGGGAAGCAGTGGAGACAGCAGCTCTCCTCCACTGTGTCCTTGCTTCTCACAGCCTGGCCAAACAAAAAAGAACATGCACAGATCTCGCTCAGACATGATTGATTGCTGGGATTTACCCTTGTGGGTTTTGTTGTGTTTTGGTTTTTTTGTTTGTTTGGGTTTTGTTTTATGGTTTTGGATTTTTTTCCCACAGCCTTCTTTTTCTGCTGTAGCTTCCAGCTGACCAACTGATTTAGTGTCTTTGCTGGCTCAGAGGCTGTAAGGTCATTTTCACTGTATCGCTCCCACACAGCGCCTAATGATTTGGAGTCACAGCACCCTTGCCTGTAAAAGGGAGCATAAAGCAGTGGGAATCACTGCCACTTGCTGTGCCTGTCCTGAGTGGAAACAGGATAGTCTCCATTAACAGATAATTGTGTTTATGTTTCACAGCCCATGGGGGTATTAAGAGTCATACAGGCACTGGACAAGGTCAATGAAAACAGTGCAGTTTGGAGTAAATGAAACAATTATAAAGCCTAGTTTCCTTGATCAGTTGTATTGACCATGACAGGAATGGAGCACAATCCCCCTTTCCCAGTGAAGGTATAGACGGATCCTGCCATGCCCTTCCGGCACGGCCTCCATATGCTTCTTTTGCAATTTTTGCTCCCAGAAGTATGAATTCAGGTACCCAGCAGTTCTGGCACTGGGAATGCTAAATCAACAGTGAAAAGCCAACACAGCATACAGAGGTACATAACACCACAGGATCACAGCTTTGATGTGCACTACTCACTCCTGTGTGAGGACTTCACTGCCCACTCACCCTCTGTCTTCATGAATCCCCTCTTAGGGTAGGGTCAGGATTCAGAAGACGAGAAAGCAGCAACAAGGTGATTTTCATGGCCTGTGTCCTGCTGTGAGTACTTGCTATTAATGGCTTTTATTATAGAACATGGCACATCTCCTCTATCCAGCCTCGTGGGTTTGCCTGATCCATGCTCTATTCTCTCCATATCCAAACAACTTCTTCCTTTCCCACTATTCAAAGTGGTGTGCAAAAAAAAGTCACTCCCTACTATGAGGGGTCTCAGAGAAAATTTACAGGTCACTGCCAATAGACTGGAGACATTTTCACCTGTCCAGGAGCACAAAGTAGAGGTTTGGAGTTTGCCTTGCAGCAAGTGAACTGACCTTTGCTGTCAATTGCTTTTTACAGAGGTTGGCAATGGACAGAAACAGGCACCCATCAGGAACTGAAAGCAAACCCTCTCCTGAGGAGAGCAGCACCAGGGCTCTGCCTGCCAGCTTAGGGCCACAGAGAGGAAATCCCCTTTATCGAGCCACCCTGATTCATGGGCAGCCAAACTAATGACGTGAAGGCCAGCAGGTCTCAGAATAATTCCAATTAAATGCATTTGTGTTTAAGGACCTCACAAGACAGCAGCAGAGGGACTGGATAAATGTACTGAGCTGAAAAATAGTCTGGGTATGCTGGTGGGGAAAGGAAGGTGCAACATGAAGCAGAGAAAGTGAGGTCTTGCCAAGCCCAAGAGCTACTAAGAGACAAAATTTCCTCCTGTTGCCTACAGTGAATGCCCAAGTGCTTCAGCAGTGCCAAAATACTTCAGAAGCACTTGTCAGTGGTTTAGACATGTTGAATCATAGGTTAACCAATTAAGTTATGAGTACAAGTAGGATCCCTGACCTTCCCTAGGACTAAGGTGCTTGTTCACACCGTCACTGCTGCCCCATCAGACTGTTGCTAGAGTTAAGCCAATAAAAACACCTCAGTTTTTCAGTCAGCTTCATAATTCATATTCAGACATAGTCGGGAGTGTCTTGTAAGCACCTGAATTTTTTTCTCCTGTTTAATAGTAGATATGAAGCTGTCTAATCTTGAAATTCAGACAGAATTGATATGTTCTCCAACGGCTTGATCATTTTGCTTGGTTTTGCTTTTAATGTTTTGCTTTTCGGTTCAGCAGATCTTCAAACTGCTGTGTCTTACTGACTTTCTTGTGGCATAAATTTGGAGGTACAACACCCCCAAATTCTGCAGCAAAAGAACAGTTTAATCTGCATCACTCAGAACTGAGGGGGAGCTATAATGAGGGCTGTCTGTTGTACAGTTTTAACTTGACCCCAAATGCAGATGCATCACTATACAGTCCTTAAGGACACAACCACACAGTATTTTTCTCCAGAGAACCCCTTGGCAATTTACCACATGAGGAGTGTTTTCTGCTTTGCTGCTGGGTGCCTCACCCTGAGCCTTGTGCTGGACAGTCAGGCTGGCATACTTCCTGCAGAAGATTCAGTCAGAGGAGCAAAAGGGACCAACCCCTCTGTTCGTCCCACCCCGAACCACAGTCACTGCTGAATCCAGTCATTTGTTTCTGCCAGAGTCTAGAGAGCCTCAGAGACATTAAGTTCCTATGATTGTTGGCTGAGGAAGGGAAAGAGGTAATTTTCCTGCAGGGTTGATATGCCTGTAGGCTCACACCAGTGTTTCCCCCTTAAAATCCCTGTCCATACCCCAGGTGTCCTTGGCTCTGCAGTACTGGAAACAACTGCTTTTTCCCTGGTACTCATTCCCATGTTCATTTGTAATTATTCTGTTTCCTTGCCTATGATTTTTTTTTTTAAGCTTTCAGTTCCCTGGGGCAGAGCAGTGGCTCTGTGAATGCTGGAGAGCAACTAGCAGCAGCGTGAGAAATTGAATTCCTCTTAAAAAAAAATTAGATTTCTAAGTGAGACATCCTGTCCTGGAACAACAGAAAAAAAAAAAAAATCCAAACAGAGGAACAAGAAATGTTTGTTCCTTTTAACAAGAGGGTAAAGCTGGAGTGCAAAATAAGGTGGTTCTTTTCGAAAATCAGGACTGGAGCATCCAGAGACCTTCAAAACACTCACTTTGGGATAAAATTTGTGGACTACAAAAGTGATTATGACTCTGCAGAGCCAAGAAGTCCAGAGTCTCATGGTATCCTGTGTGGGGAAAAGAAATTAAAGATTGCATAATATGCGGATTACCATTAATCTGACCTGTGCAAAGGACAGGGATCTTGTCATCCCCCAATGTTCAGGCAGCCCTTCAGACTGAACATTGTTATAGTCTCCTATTTAAACATGTAAATTGTATTGTTAATAAAATGCACAAGGGCTTGTATCAGCTCACTGTTACAGTTTGGGTTAGCTGATGAAGAGATTAAATGCTCAAAGTGATCTCTGTCTCCTTATCTGTATTGGCTTGTCTGGCTTAGTATCCAGATGAAAATTCAAGAACATCCACTTCTTGTACTTTGGGGATGGGAAAAAGGGAATGTTGTGATGGTTTTGCAGAGAAGCAGACACCGTGGGTTTGCAGGGAAGAAGAGGATGTAATACTAGCCCCCAAATTGGCTGAAAGTCTCACAAAGGCAAGTGGAGAGAGCTCGGCAAAGTGCTGGAAGGAAGAATATTCCTGGTATTTGTTACCAAATCAGATGGGATGCTTTGGTGACATATATCTGAAAAGAGGGCCCCAATAGCTTTGAAACAGCTCTGCAGAGCACTGATGAGAGATTTGCCAGGCAGACTCACAGCAGTTTGCCTGCCTTGAGAACACACATGGATGCAGTGTTCTGCACTCGCCAGCATCCCTGCTGCCAGGAGATGAGGAGGAAAACCTCTTTAGGTGCCCTTTTCTCATTTTACTTGTCACCTCTGCTATTATAATGCAGATCTTGTGTCCTGCTATCCTGAGGGCAGTAGATGGTGCTATTGATAGCACTACTGGTGCATATGTTAATCAAGTAAAAGTATCCCTAGATGAACAATGTTAAATGCTTGTGTTTTCCTCATATTCATCATCTCAAGGAACCTCAAGGCACTTGCAAAAATTTAAAACCTGCATTTTTCTGTCAATTCATGTTCAGCCTCAGTACTGCCACTCTTGTGTGAGCCCACAGAGCCCTGCTCCAGAGAGAAGATAGAAGATAGCGGACTGATGGTAAGTGGCAAGGAGCCCTGTTACTCCAAGTCCCACTGAGGCTTGAAAGATAATTTCAGGAACAAGGATGCAAACAGCGAGGCTGGAACCTGGCAGGGCTGATATAAATCAAACTAATGTCTCAGTTTTACAAGAGAGACCTTAACAACTTGAGGTCAGGTTGTCATCTCTATTATCCCTTGGGAAGAGCTGTTCTCAAAAGCCAGCACTGATTACCCTGTTGGCACATGGTAGCTACTCTGCTGCTCCTCAGAACGGGGACTTGTGATCTTGGTCCCATTACAATAATTGACTGTTATTAGTCTCAAAGTAGCAGATTAGGCAAAAGCCATGATTCCCAGGGGGGCAGAGATGGTGCAACGACACAGCTCTTGCTGGAAACAATTTACAAAGGCAACTGCTCCACCCTGAGAAATTAAATTACACCAGCAGTATCACAAAGGTGAAAACACTAATTTCTGACTCCAGATCAGTCATATTTCCAGGAACAAACTAAACTCCTTTTGCACCTGCTATGAAGTTGTCATTACAGTCACAGTCCATGCATCCTAGCAGAGATGCTAGCAAAGGAATAAGCCAAGATACACAGCAATGTGTCCCCAAGGATGCTGAGCTGGCCAACTCAGCAAGATGCTCAGTAGTCTTTGTGGAAAACATCTGAGGCCTGATAAAACAAAGAGTCAAATTTCTACAGCTGAAAATGTTAGTGCTCATAGAAAGGACAGCTCCTTATCTGAAGTAAAAGGAGGCGCTCAGAGCCAAGATGAGTTTAAGTTTTTCTGCACATCTTAAGCTTTCTGTGTTTTAAAATCAATGCCCTTTTCCAAATGCATCCAAACACACAGCTCTGCAAAATGCATACCGTGCATGAGAACATCAGTCTGGTCCAGCTCCTGGTCCACCATAAACTCTCCAGTATTTTCCATAATTTTCCTTTGTCAGCAGCAATTCTTTACATTGCTGTTTGAACATGTACAACTTTTTACTCTGTAGATATCTCAGAGAAGATTTAAATGGCAGCAAATTGTGTTTGAAGCCTTCCACATTGGTGGAAATTAAAGGTCCATTTCCCGAAGCTTTTAAATACTTGCTTAACTTTGGATATATGAGCAATGCTATTCAGCAAAGGGGTAATTCATGTGTTTTGCTGTACTGCTGCACAACAGCTGGATGACAATATGAATTGCTCAAGTGATATTCATGAGATTATACGTTTTCTTAAAAAAAATAAGCCTACATGAGGGATATTACTTGGCAACATATTTCAGGAAGGGAAAGTGGATCTGGTGAAAAGAACACACAAGACCCTGAGGAACAGAGCGTGTTTTATCTCACTCTTTACAGGTTAGACCACCCTTAAGTAATCCAAGACCCTGAAAGCCAGAAAACTGGAGCCAGGAGGACTTAGGTGTGGTGGAATAGGATCAGGTTAGGGGATATTTAAACAAATCGAGCATATGTTAATTCCATGGGCTCTGACAGGATGCACCCACAAGTGCCAAATGCACTAGCAGGTAGTATGACAGTGGGGCCATTCTTGGTGATATTTGGAAGGTTGTGTTCTGTGATATTTGGAAGGTTTGGAAGTTCCTGAGGATGGGAAGAAAGAAACTGTCTCTTTTGTCTTCAAGAAGGGCAAGAAAGAGGATCTGGGGAAGTACAAGCTAGTATCCCTCACTTTGATCCCTGGGAAAGTGATGAAGAAATTTCTAAATATACAAAGGACAAGATGATGGAGTAGTCAGCAAGGATTTCTGAAGGGACAAGCATGCCTGACCAACCTGATAATGAAGCTGAGGGGAGAGCAGAGGATGTTGTTTATTTGTTCCATGGACTGTAGTAGCCTTTCAGTTCTGCTTCCCACAACACCCTCATAGACAAGATGAAGAAGTACAAGTTAGGCAGTCGATGGAAATTGGTCTGAACTGCCAGACTCAAGAGTCATGATCACAAAATCCAGTTGTGACATGAAGCCCAGCTGGAAGCCATTCACTGGTGGTACAACCCAGCAGGTTGCTGAGGTCAGTACTGTTAAACATCTTCATTAGTGATTTTGATGAGAGGGCAGAGCCTACACTCAGCAAATTTGCTGATGACACAAAACTCAGAGGAGTGGCTGATACTCAGGAGGGTTGTGCTGCCATCCAGAGGGACCTCAACATGCAGGAGAAATGGGCTGAACAAAACCTCACGCAGTTCACAAGCACAGTGCAGACTCCTACATCTGGGAAGAAGGATCTACATCAGTACCAGGTGGGAGCCAAGTGTTTGCAAAGCAGCTGTACAGCAAAGGATGTGGGGCTCCTGGTGGACACGAAGCTGACTGTAAGTTGTCATTGTGCCCTTGCAACAAGGAAGCCCACCAACTTCTTCAGGAGAAATTACAAGGAGCATTGCTGGCAGGATGTGATACTTCCTCTAGCACTGGTGAGGCACTTAGGGAGTGCTGTGTCCAGTTCTGGGCTCCCCACACAAGGAACATAAGGATTTACTGAAGTGAAACAAGGGGATGGGCCAGAAGATGATGAAATGAATGTCTTTCATACAAGGAGAAACTGAGAGTGAAGACTGTACAACTTCAAAAAGAGACAGCTTAGGGAGGAGCTGTCTATCATCAGTGTGTAAAAATACCTGACATGGGGGGAAAGGAGAGAGCAAATGAAGCCCAGCTCTTCTCAGTGCTATCCAGACAAGAGGCAATGGGCACAAATGGAAGTACATGAAATACCATTTAACCATAACCTTAGACATACTCTTTTCCCCCTTCCTGTGAGGGTGGTCAAACACTGGCACAGTTCCCCAGAGAGGTTGTGACCTTTCATCATTCCTGATACTCAAAACCCACCTGGACATGGCCTTGAGAAACCTGCTCTAGCTGACTCTGCTCTGAGCTTGGGGGTTGTTCTCAACAGATAGTCCAGCAGCAGCTGCCACAGATCGATCCCATGCTAAACTCAGATTTACATTAAGATTTTTCATCTTACTTTTGCTGGTAAAATATAACTCTTATAGCAGTGTAGGTGCCTTATTCAGTTCAACAATGAAATAATGCTCACTGCAATATACTCAAGCTTAAGGCACTAACAGCCAATTATCCTACAAGTGGTGGTTTTTGCAGAGCTAACCTTTTGGTCTCTACTCTGTCTTTTCCAAAGCTGCCGATTCTACTGTGCTTACATTAGAATCTAAATGGACAGTATCAGTTGAAGTTTAAAATGTTAAAAGAAAAGATACAGCCTAGCACAATGGAGCTACATCCACTTTCCTTTCTCTTTTTTGTCCTCTGCCTGCAAGGTTACAGGAACACTAAAAACACTTGCTCTCCTGAAAAAGTCCTTTCTGTTGCCAACTGCACTAAATGAGGGGTGCTCCATAGTTTCCTCTTTTGTCACAAAAGCAGCAAATGCATTTTAAACTTGCAGCAAATGCCAGTGAAACTCCTGGAATACTCATGGTTTTTCTAGTGCAGGAAGAGTCATATTAGCACCAAAATGCTAGGAAGCCTGAAACACTCTTAGAAGGGTTGACTCTGTTGGTGAATCAAAGACTGAGTTCTCCAGGTCTGACTAATTGTCAGTCTTCTGCAGACCACAGAGATTTGCTGGCGTCCCTCACCATCCAGGGGAAGCATTAAAATAATCAAGTAACCCAGAATTGCAGAAAAGAAAAAAAGGACAATTGCTGTGGAAAAGAACCAAGTATTAGTATTTGACAGACTTTAATGACTACCATCAAGCTAATTTCAGCCATATTCCAGTCATGCCAGTTCAGTTCAGTTCAGACCTTAGTTCTAACATCTTCCTGGTTTAGTGGTGGACTTGGAAATACTAGGTTTGCAATTGAACTCTGTGATCTTAAGGGTGTTTTTCAACCTCAATGACCCCACGATCTATAGTATTATAAGTGCACACATACACTATTATTGTCAGTACTAAAGTTTGCAGCAGCAGAAGCATCAAACTAGTATTTGGGAAAGCCCCGCATTAGCAACAAATTACCTCAACCAATATTTACTTCTCCAAGAATCAAACCCAGGAACTTCTACAGGCAAAGGGAAAACAAGAAATGTTGCTAATGTGTATAGAAAAGCCAGTCACCAGGGAACCATACAAACAGCTTCATTTTCCCATTAGGAGCTAATGCAGGAGTCATCCACCCCTACTTGTTTCAGAGTTGCTCATGATTTTGCTATTCTACAACCACAGAAACCAGATGCTGCAAACAGCAACTTTTACTCCTACCCTGTGTAAATGCCCATCCTGCAAGGAGAAGACTCACCTGGTACCGGCAATATTGTTTTTTTATTTGGAACCTCAAGCACTGTTGGGACTCAAGTCAGTAAAATTGGTTTTCTCAGGTTTTTTTTGGGCTTACAGGCCAAAATCTGAGTTGCTGGTTTAAGCTACCTTTTGCTTTAGAAGGTATTTTTTGTTGTGAACACTGTCCTCATTTTCCACTTAGTTCAAAAGAAAGGTGAAAATCTGGAAAAATTTCTGCCAGGTTTAGTTTGCCTTTTTTTTTTTCCCTTCTGCATTCCCAGCGATAGAAGCAGAACAAAAGGAAGGGCCAGGCTGAGCTCCACTCTTTCAACTGGCACACAAACATGCTCATTAACCAAATGCACTATAGCCTGACTCTGCTGACAACAGAGAGCAGGAGCTGAAACCCTGAGCATAGCTGAGCAGGGCTGGACAGAGCCTGGGTTTGATGTAGTATATATTTGTGGAGTCTGTCCAGCAACATTAAACCTGTTTTGTAACTCTGCATGTCAGGAGTTAACAATCTGAGCGGAGCAACCTGCCAGGTACTAAATGAGAGCACAACTGAGGTTCACAATAGGAAAGCAACAAAATTTCTGATCAGTACAAAAATGTCATCAGTGGGTTTTTTTCCTCCTGGTTGATTTGCCCTAGGAAGTTTTTACCTAATTTTCAGCTGGTCATTTCTGTAGAAAGAAGGGTAGGACTGAAGTTTCCTACAGTGAATGAAGGAGAATTTAGGGCATTACAGAGCCCACATGTCACACTTTCACAGAATACAAACCATTATTTGACAGTATTTGAAGTGTTCTAAGTGGCTTTGCTGTTACATACAGTATTTTACCACATCCTAATTACAAGTTTCTGAATCACTTGGCTAGTTGCAAAAAATCCTAGAGGCATAAAAATCAGAAAACAGAGGTAAATAGTTTATATGTGTTGCCATAAAGATGATGGCATTTCTGATGATGTTTTAAATATTTCATATAGGCAGTAGTGACACAAAGTAACTCAATGGAAAACAATATAGGAACAGCTCAGATTATTACTTTATATACCCACTGGACACACTTTCCACTGAACCATGAAGTTAATTTCTTCTTATCAATGCTGATTTATTACCACTTTTGCCTGTAAGAGCATATGTATAAAACATTAAATCAAAGTAATATTTGCCCTTTCAAGAGCCAAACCAGGTGGCAAAATACCGAATTAGGATGACACTGACCTCCCACAGCTGCCCTCAGGTATTGATACTATGTGAACAAAAAGGGAACAAGTGGGGAGTAAGCAGAACTTCTATAACCTTGGAGAGCTTTGCATCAATCCCTTCACAATTTTAAATTCCAATTGTTTAAAAATCAGCAATGAAGGTGTTTACACTTCCAGGCTACTGCAGCCAGTGTCCCTGTGGCACAATAAGGGGGAAGAAGCTCAGTATAAAAGTACTTGGAATGTCCACATAAAAAGCGACAGTATTTAATGAAGTTAAAACGTTGCCTCAAAATGCTGCTGGAAGAGCATAGCTCTTGTTTCCAGGAGTGGAGTGAATATTGAGGCACCACCAGATTGCACCTGTAGAAATTTTAGCAGTTCTTGATATCTTGTTTGTATGACTTAATTTACCCATGGCTAGAAAGAAGAGTTCTTAAACACCTGCTAGCTGTTCAACATTTTCCTGGACTCACTGGTTTGGTAGCATTTGCATTCTGCAGCCAAATCATACTTCTTCCATTAAGAAACCCACCAACTTCTGTCTACTTGATTTGTGTAAGAGATTGTATTACTAACACATGTGGTCTAGTCCAAATAGAAGCAACAGGACTTCTAAGTCCTGCACACCTTGGCATTAGAGCTAAATACGCCTTAAAATTCTTCTTGGACCAGACCGGGAAACCTATGGAAAGGTTTAGGAAAATCATCTTGATAGTAAAGCAACCTAAGCCATCAGGAAGGAGTAAAGAGTCTGATTTGGTGATAATGAGAGAAGGTCCAAAGCTCTATTTGTAATGTAAATGTATTGAGTTAAAATCATAAGAGACTTTTAATTTTGCTCTAAGTTCCTCTATCACAGTAAAACATTTTGTCTTCAGGCACTTCAGATACAACAGTGGACAGGCAGTGCTGATCAATGGCTCCTGTGCTATCTATTACAAGACATCTGTCATGTTTTTCGCTGCTGTTGCTTTAAAGATGACAGACATGTTCTCATTCAGAAAGGCCCTCTATTTATATCCCCTTAACACAGCTTCTTTCACTGCTCTGTAGAAGCTTTATCCAAACAGGAAGGAGGCCAGTGTAATCTGAAGGATGCTTTCCCCATTGAAATGATGAATTCAGACATGTCTGCCTGGGAAGGCACAGGAGACAAAGCTGAAATTAGGGCTAATCCATGAGTATTGCTCCCAGTTAGCTTAGCCACACAGTTTTTACCTGGGGACACACATGCACGTTGCCAGAAAAAAATGCACTGAAAGTAGCATCTATATACCTAATAGTTTATAAACACGTTTTTAAGAAATTAACATGAAGAGGGAAAATCTGCTGGGGGCCTGCCAGCTGCTGTCCAGCAGATTGCAGTGAAGAAGGAGGATAGAGTGAACAGCAGATAGCCTTTTTGAGTCAACACTGTCCCAGCAGAAAGAGGTGATGTGTGCTTTACATGGCTTTAAACAAGAGCTTCACAACATGCCCATTCACCAGAGTAACCCCTTATTTTTCAGTCAAGGCTGCTGCCCACTCTGAGCTTCATGCTGGATGTGGAGCTGTCTGAGGGGTCCTCAGGGACAGTGATTTTTGCTCTGGGCCTCAAATGTTCAGGCTGGCCTGCTGCTGGAGGAATGTGTTACCCAGATGATGTGTTGCTGCCCACTGGCTCATCTTGCAAACACAGCAGGACAGACACCTGAACACTGTCCATGTAGGATGCTACTTGCAAGATATCCCTCAAAGATGGCACAAGCTTGTTTCTGATGGGGTATTTTCTGCTGGGAATTCAGAGGGAAAGACAACATGCTCCTCAAGGAAAAAAATCTTCTGATATCAGTGCAAGTCTTTCCAGTGACTTCAAGAAGGCCAGGATTTTGCAGTGATCTAAATGTATAAATATAAATACTGAGCAAAATGTTTGGGTCACCCCTATTTGTATCAATTTCTGGCCTTTCAAGGCCCTGTCTACCAGAAAGAATAACATTACAAATTAATCTAAATGCAGTTGTCTGAGACCTCGGTTTCAGCAGAGTGAAATGCTGCCTAGTGAAAATAATGGGCTTGCTGTTACTTTTGCCCTCCTTAAAATTGCTACTTTCATAGTACAGATTCACTGCAGGACATTTATTCTTTATAAAGTTTTGGCAAATAGGAACAAAACTAGGTATTAAAGCACTGGGATAACTTCATTAATTCACTGCAGGGAAGGGTGCAGAGAAGACCCTCATAGCTTATGCTTTAAATCCAACACTAAAGAGAGAGTCTCTTATCCTTAAAAAAAAAAAAAGCTAATTCACAATGACTTGTCCAGACTCACTGGACTTCCTTTTGTTCTTTTCATATATCCCTGAATCTGGGTACCTCTGAGAAGGTAAAGATATGCTATTAAAGCCTTAAACTAGCATATGCTCACTCTTCTAATTAACATAGGGTGCAGTTAACAGTAAATTTAAGGAGAATTGAAGATACTGCTTAGAGCTAAGGCAGCACTGCACTTCTTCCTTCTCTTTGAAACAAACTGCAAAAAAAGGACACTGATGATCAAGTAATGTTTGCTGCAGAGTGGCAGTATAACTCAGCCATTAAATACTCTTCCACATATCATCACAGACGACAACCACTTCCCCTGCAACAAGGTAAAGGCCTGCTGTAAAAGACAGGAAGCTTTAGAAATCAGAAGACAGAAACTACGAGATACTGAAAGAGCTGCTGAAGAAATGCTTGACCTTGAAACGAGGGTGACTTCTCCCGATGAGGAGTTCTCTTGCTGCCAATGCACAATTCTCCACTTGCTTAAACATCACCTAAACATCATCTACAGTGCTTAAACCTTGAGCACTCCCTCCCTCAGGGCTTAGTACTGCCAACAGAGCCCATTACTCTCTATATCTCAAGTGGGGGGGGGTAAAAAATACCTAGAAGACGAAATTGGAGCTTTAGTATCTCCCGATCATGTTGCATTCAGAGACAAAAGATACACTGGTGTAAACTGAGTGCTTTCCCCATTCCTCCCTGTTTCAAGTGACTATACAGGCAATACCTGCTCTGCCTCTACAATTGGGCTGTTTCTTATCAGTCCAGATGCCTCAAGCTGTTATTAGCTATTATGCTATTGATCCTCATTATTGCTCAGACACATCTTCAGAGAGAAGCTTTAATTTGCAGATGCTCTCTGCCTCCCAAACCATCTCTGCTTGAACAGACCCGTGCAGTCTGGAATGTCAAATGCCCATTGCCATATACTTTCACTACATTCAAGCCCCTGATGGACCTGAAGGAGCTGCCCTCAAAGCACTGCTGGAGACGCAATGTGCTCACCCACAGCCGCGGACTGCCAGCTGAAAAATTACCCCACTATACATTCATGGGAATGAGATTAAAAGGTCATTTGATGGTGATCAGCAACACCCCAAGACTTCTGTTCAGTGTTGTTAGCAACTGCATGCATAGCAGCTATGAGGTGTTTCCTGTGCCTTCCTGGCCGAGACCACATTGCTGGGCTGGGTTTCCAGAGAAGTGCATGTGTTAACCAGGCATAAAACCACCAGCAGGGCTGCATGTAAGAGTGCAGGCTTTCCCAAAGCAGAGGGGAAGCAACAGGACCCTGTGGCACAGACACGTGGCCACAGTGGTGTGTTTGGGCCCTGCATGGGCTGAGGAAGGAAACCCCCAAAAGACTGCAGGAACCAGAGGGAGCTCAGAGGCCAGGCTCTGGCTCTGCCAGCTGGGGTTGTGAAGGTCATGTCCAGATGTGGAAACAGCTACAACAAACAAGAAACTGCCTCAGTCACTCCTGAATATAAACACTATGACAAGCAAATGACTAAATCAAGGGCACTTCAGTGGAGGGTGGCATTAAACAGCTCCGTCAGCTTCTCTCGAGTGACTCTACGTTCAGGTAACAGCAAGAAGGTGATCCAGGAGGCAAGAGCTCCTTTAGACCAGGCACTGTACAGCCTGGGGTGGTTTCCCTACACCTCTCTGAATCTGCAGTCCCAGGAAGACTGTATCAAAACAGAACAGTGAAACAAAACAACTTGGGGTGAAAAAAGAGTCAACAAATTCAGCTCTGTTAACTCTGAACCTGGCATTTCTGACAAAGGCTCAGTTAAATTCAGCCTCGAGATGTAACAGTGTAATATGTCCAAGATCCCCCAAAATGTGCAAAGCTCACTCTATTGACAAGGACAGTGGTCAAGATTCAGATTTTAGGTGTATGGAGTGATGCAAAGTTAATTCATCACCAGCTGTTAAGGACTGATGGCTTTGTTGAAGTCAATAGCACTATGTTCATTAACTCCAGCTGATAATCTGGCCCTTAGGGTTTGATTCAGACACAAATCTTTAATCAACTAAATGCCAACATGAGAAGCTGCAGATCCATTTGTGGACAGCACATTGATTAGAACAGGAAGGAAGAGGTGATTTTTCCACATATATTTAACAGCTATGCTTTTTCATCGTTTTCAAACCCAACATCAGTCAGACCCAATATGACTCTTCAGAGGAAGCTACATAAACCAGAGTCCCTGCCCTTTTACATAAAAGGACAACGCAGTGCAGCTGAGGAGTATGATGTGAATTATTATTCTCAATACACTGCAGTCTCATTACATTCCAGGGCAGTCGTCCGAGTCAATTGCAATGCCCAGAGCGCTGGCAATTGCAGTCCAGGGACTGGCTGAACTAAAAGCCAAATAGGATGCTGAAGAATAGGTAAATGCAGATTCCCTCTGCATTTCAGAGGGGAATTAAAGCTCTTAATTTTGTTTCCTGGTAAGAATCTCCCTGCTGAGCAATGCTGCTGTGCTCTGGTGCCCAAGGTTCTCCCAGAGTCCCCACAGTTCAGGAATTTCTTTTGTCTGATCAACTCTTAAGGTTAAGGAGCAGAACTAGAGATAAGACTTCCAGAGGGAATTCTAACTGAAAAGGTAAAGTAGAGGTGGGATTAAGCCAAAAGGAAATCCATTCTCTACAACCCCCACACATGATTGTAGGAAGAGGACTGCACTAACATAAAATGACGCCTGGACAGGAGGGAGCTGTGGCTTCTCAGGCAAGGTGAAGATCCCAGGTAGAGCTGGCTGGCTGCCAGGCTATGTCCACCTTGTCAAGACATGGCTTGGCCCAAAGCCCAGCATGGGGGCAACAGGACATTTGCTCCCGCGGGCTTCTCACAACCTTGCCCTCTGTCAAGGAAAGCCATGGCCACCTCCTTTCCTTAAAGCTGATGAACTTTAAAGTTCTTTAGTGGCTTTAAAAAATCCAAACCTGAGCACTTTCCACATTGAAGGGAATAGAGTTTTAATGCTTGGGCTCAGTACAGAAGCAATAAAACGTCCTGCAGAGTGATTGCAGCATTTTCTGGCTCCCCTGTTATCAGCACATCTGAGAGAAAAATGTTCTCTTAGACCAGAGGAACAAACCTCTGCACCCTCTGTTAAAAGTGACATGGAAGCAAAGACTTTCCCTCAACATGGCAGGTAATTAGAAGATTAGGAAGCCTCTTTCTCTCTCTCTCTCTGTCAGACATTAAGGGCAAGGCTTAGAAGACCAGTGTTGGGGTGCATAAATCATGAGCTGAAACCTACCTACACAGCAGTCCCCAAGACTCGCTGTTGTCCAACGGCTTCGAAACAGCCTACAATAAAAGTGGCCTCTAAACAAGTGAGAGTTAAAATTGCCCCCACCATTGACAGGTTGGCCATTCTGACGGGAATTCACACAAAGTGACACAGTCCTGAGACTAACCCCTGCCTTGCTAGTTCAGTAGGCAGAGACAGCACTGCTCACTGGAATGAGGCATGTGAGAACTAAACCTTGGGCCAACACAGTTGCCCTCTTTACTATAAATTGCAGTGCAATGCAAGAGTCCTGCCAAGATCAGCTGTTTCCTCTAGATTTCTGTCAAGCTTTGACAGCTCATTAAAAGTTAAGAGGGCAAAAGGATTTGATTTAGGGTTTTTTTTGCTTCACTTAGAAGCAAAGCATAGAGGCTTACCCTTTTGCTCAAACAATGAAGAAAAAATGACCTTCACTCTCCCCAGCTTTTCTATGCTGCACCATAGCTAACAGCAGGGGAGGACCCAGTTCTGCGCACAATTATTGCCAAAAGTCTTTTAGAGCTTTAAAATTGATTCTCCAGTCAGATACTAATTTGCACTGCAAGAAAAGATTTAGAGCTACCTGCAGGTTTAAGGCATACAGCTGCATCGATTATGCTGAAAGCACCATTTCAGGCAATCTTTGCAGCTTGGAGAGCTAAACCTCACATTTCCCCCCACAGGCTCTTACAAGGGCAGACTCACTGTAGGCCCTGCATGCCAAAGGCAGCACAGTGTAAGAAAGAGTTAAATATCCATGTGACACCGTGGCTGGTGCTGCTGCTGCCAGGAACTGTCATGGTGTTTGTGTGCAGTGTGTTAGTGTGACATTAAAATCAATGTGTGCTCTATACCTGCAGGCAGCGCTTGGTCCCTGGTAAACAAGGCAGGCAGGGCTAGGATGAGAGCTACAAGACAGAGGACTCAGTAACTTTGCTCTGTTTAAAAGAGATCTCATTTAAAATACATGCTGTTCCATATAACTTGCCAAGAACATCCAAAATACCAGGGTGCATTTTTGTTCTTCTGTTGGAGCTTTAATGCTAAAAAAAGTGCTGACAATAGCTTTTTATACAGGAAAAAGCTTTTCTGTCACATTTCGCTAATACTCTAGGAAGTAATTCAATCAATCTACGCCTGCCTTTTCTATCAAACCTCTGTCAAAACATTCTTCTCCCATTAAAACCAATGCAAACAATCTACCAGGGATTTCTTACTTCTTTTTGCAGCTATGCGTCTCATGGCAAGAAAAAGAGAGGGAAACCATAAAACTTCGAGGGGAAAGCCTGGCCTTACAGAGTTTTGTGTCCCTCTCTGTAAGTCCACACAGTTAAGCCACTTTGCCCTTTCTGGGTGGGGGCACAGGCATACCTGCTGCAGCCTTAACTCTTTGTCCTTCTTTTCTTTGGACCTAACTCTACTTGTTCTTACTCTTGGCTTTCAAAGCAAGAACCATACATTCAGCCTAGCATCTCAAACCACCTTATTTCTGTGCTGAGAATCAAAACCTCTCCCAGAAGCTGCAGCTTTGCCTTGCTATGTGTTAATAACACCATACATACCACATAGCACAGTATCCCACCTCTGGGTCTCTCCTCTCAACTCAGACCCTCCATCCTCACCACTTGACAAAGTTTCACAACCCTTTGAACCAGCCTTGAATAAAGGCATCACATAAGCAAGAACTCCATGTTGTACCTTACCTGCAGCTTCCTTGATTACTTCAGCTGTTCTGCAGGATAGACAGTCTTCTTAATCCACCATCACTTGAGGCTTTCCCAGAGGGGGGATTTCAGTATTTCCTGAGGGGGATCTTCAGCCACTGTTATACCTAGGTCTCTGCTACAACTCACTGCATCTTCATCAAATGCCTTCAGGCTCTTGGCTCCTATCTCCTGCTGCTCAGTGAGCTCAAGTAATGAAGAGCACTTGTGCCCCCCTGCTCTCTTCCCACCTGTCAGGGCCTTTATTGCCTCCTGAGTTTAATGCACATCACCAATACGTCTGGTGTTTGCAAAAGTGAGGAAAGATGAGAGCCTCCTTTCTCACTGTCCTCCCTTGCAAGGTCCAACCTGCCAAGACCACTGGTTAGAAACCAGTCTTACAGGAAAGCTGCTCAGAGGCTTTTCACCTAAATAGATTATTTTTCTTTTAATGAGCTATAGGTCATTTTCATGCACATTGGAGCACTTTGGAAAACACGTTAATCGCTTGGTTTTTGAAAGCCGAACCTAACTGTTATAATAGTACTGAAATGCCTTTGCAAAACATAGCTCATCTGCCTGGAAAGGTGTGGAGCATCCCAGGAAAAGGAACATTTAAACCAGCCCATCCCTTAATCTACTGACCTTTCTCTTTACTACCTAAGCAAAGCTCTGCACTATGGTTTTCTTTCCAGTCACATTTTTTTGTTGCACATGCTGCATTCTCAGGCAAGGGCACTGAAACCAGGCCTCCTTTCTCTCCTAGCATCTCGAAATGTGGAAGTTTTGGAGGGTTGGTTGGGCAGATGACTTTTTAAGGAAATAGGACATAACACTGAAATCTCAAATAATTTATTCAAGCAAAACTTGCCAAACAAGTTAAAGTATGAAAGCTCTTCCAGCTTGAATACCTCACAACGATAGAAAAGTGTGTGATCAGAGCAGACTGCCAGGGAAGAGCAGTGTGTACATTGTGCCCCGATGTGTGGGCTTGGACAAATAGAAGAGACAAGTGTGCCCCAGTAGAGGGAGGATTCAATGAAGGTATTTTTCCATTTTCTATTTTAGCCTGCACTGGAGACAGAAAGGACCAGCTGTGCTGAAGCTGGACACAACCTCCATATGTGTAGCTATCAAAAAAGCTGTAAGCTATACCATGTAGCTCTCCTTTTGTCAGGGGTAGGTTCTACAAAAGCTCCAGCTTCTATTTCAGCAGAAATTAGGACCATTTAGGGACTGCCTTCAATTTTTTAGGCTCTCTCTGCAGTGCCATCAATTAGCTTGCAGTAGCTATTCCAGCCTGTATGTGAGCCAGGTTAGAAAGAAAATACACAAATGAAATGGCACAGATTTTCTCCCTGCAAGCAAAGGAATTGACATTATGAGATGGTTACTGCAGCTCTGTGCCTTTGGAAAGTGTGCCATCTCAGAGAAATATCCAGTGGAAAAAAAAAATAGGATTGCTTTCTGCTCCACCTGTGCTAGCAGAAGGGAACAGGCCAGAGGACCTGGCTTCGGCTTTGCAAGGGCAGAGAGATGAGTGACAGATGGGGAAGAGGCTACTTATCCGCATCCAGTCCAGGAAGGAGAAGCCATGCATTGACAGTGTAGTTTGCACTCAGTTTAGTGATGTCAGGCTACGTCCCCAAAGCACAGGAATACATGCTAGGAAGTGCAAGGCAGCTGCCAGTATCACTCACAGCAATGTCCAAAGAGTGAGGAGCAAATAGGAGTGAGCAACCAATCACTTCACTCTTCAGCTGTCCTTCATCATCAACTGAGCCAAGCTGTAGAGGTGGGTGAGTTTGAGAGGAGAGAGAGAGAGAGAGAGCGCACTGTCAGCTCCCAGGATAATAAAGCCCAAGATGACAATGCAGAGGATAGCACTTTCCAAAGAGCTTCAGCTACAGCGAGGGCATTATTTTTCTCTAAAATACAATGAGTGCAGGAAGGAGGTATAGTCTGTCAGTGCATGAGTGGAACAGCAGGAAAGTTAGGGTGAATACCAGGAAGACTTTACCAGCAGAGAAATATATAAGCATGCAGAACCACGTCAGTGAAGGCAAAGAAATAAACCTGTAATAAAGGATATTTCATGTAATGAACCAAAACTAGAGGATATTTTGCATATAGCATATTTTGCAAATATTGTATATGCAAAAACATATTTGCCTTATATAGTTTGTAGGACTCATTACAGGGGCTTACTTAAACCGCTCTACAGCTCTTAGCTTTCTTAGCCAGCATTTCTCCTTTACGTAGCTGAAGAAGTCACACTGGGTGCAGGGAGACATTGGATATGACCTGAGCAAGTGTCAGCCCTATTTATTCCCCATTTCTTCTCTCCTGCAGCCAGGAAAAAAAGGAAAGCCTGTTCACCAGCCTCTGCCTACAGAGCAGGCACTCAAAGCATCCAAAACCTAAGGGGAGCCCAGGAGTTCCAGGGTGAGTAACCCAATGCATGGAGACAGTATCTCCCTAGATGCTTTTCCCTAGCTTAAGACTTACTAAACCTAAGCAATTTCTCTCATTAATTAGCAGCTCAGTAACTGTCCTTCAAAAACCAAGAGACACAAATATGGAGGAAGAAACATGAGGAGCTCCCAAACCCCAGGAGGAGCAGCTTCATGGATGGCCTCACCTCTGCTGGTTCCCAGGCAGACCTCCTCTCTCCTCTTCCTCGAGCCAGGGTGACACAGTCCAATAGCTCCTGGCTCAGCCCAGGTGTGGGGGCTTTGCAGAACCCAGCAGACATTCCTGCACGGCAGCCATTTTCCACCAGGCGCCGAGGGAAAGGTGGGTGCCGAGTGGTCCTGCTCCAGCTGCCAGGGTGTTTTTCACCAGCCCGTGAGAAAAATGTCCTTAACTGCTCAGCTCACTTATGTCTTTCTGATGTTATGTAAGTGGATTGAGAGAAAAAACACTGCCATGAGCAGGTTTCTAATTAGGAAAAGAAATAAAAAGAATTATGGAATTAAGGCAAAACCTCAGCATGAATGACCCAAATCCCTTCCTTGTGCCGCAGTCCACAGCAGGCTATTAGAAAACTTTTTTTTTAAAGAAAGTTAATTCATCACTAAGATGGCAAAGGAAAGGCAAATCCTTTTGTAGGCTGGCACCTGCTCTCCCAAGCAGCTGATCCCACTTATCTTGTCCATTGTAAGTGCAAAGGATGCTTTAGAAAGTGATGTGATTTGCAATACAAGCACTCCTACAAACACTGCTGAAATATGAGTAGCAATGGGGCATACCAGAGAGTCTTAAAATCATCAAGGTTGGAAGAGACTTTTAGGATTATCAAGTCCAACCATCCACCCAGCACTACCATGGTAACTCCTAAACCATCACCCAGCACCAGATCCAAACGCCTGTTGAGAACCTCCAGGGATGTGACTCCATCACCTCCCTGGGCAACCTATTCCAACACCTGACCACCCTAACAGTGGAAAGTTTTTTTTCTAATATCTAATCTGAATCTCCTGTGCCTCATCTTAAAGCCTTTTCCTCTCATCTATTTAGTGCATGCATGGTAGAACAGACCAGGCCCCACCTCACTACAGCCTCCTTTCAGGGAGTTGTAGGGAAGGGTGAGGACCCTCCTGAGCCTCCTCTTCTCCAGAAAAAAACAGCCCAAGCTGACTGAGCTGCTGCTCTTAAGACGTAAAGCCTACACCTTTCACGAGCCTTCTTGCCTTTCTCTGGACACACTCCAGCACCTCAGTGAACATTTTAAAGTGAGGGGCCCAGAACTGAATGCAGCACTCAAGGTTCAGCCTCACCAGTGCTGAGGACAGGAAAATGATCACTTCCCTAGTCCTGCTGACCATCTGTACAATCACCATACAATTTTCCATTTCCTAATTTGCACTGGCAATTTTCTGTTGGTTGTCTGCAGGCTGTCGTTGCCACTGAGAGTTGCCTGCAATGAGTTGTGTACTGTCACACTGGATACAGCTGTCTCATCAACAGTGGCTTGCTTTGTGGAGATTTCAAGCATCCACAGGTCTCCATGCCCTGACCTCAACAGGAGATAAGAGCACCCTACACTTCTCACCAGTGAGGTCAAATTTATTTAAATATTCAATTGCAGATTTAAGTGCCTACACTTTAAAACACTGGCTAGCCAAACTAGTAATTGTTTGATTCTCATAAGAGCAAGTACTGAGAAATTTGCTGAGAAAATCTTTTTCCTCACAATACTGCCTATTGTGAGTGGAAACAGAGAAATTTGATGCCATTTGAATCCCTAAGGGCATGGTGGTTTCTTTAGCAGGTTAAGTGAAGCAGATACCCTGGGATGTAGTGCTGCTGGTTGGAAATCTCACCTCCTCAGTAAATCAGTGGATGATTGAACAAGAAGCCAGACTTATTCTCTGTGTATGAAGGCACCATCTCCCTGAAACTGCCACGTTGTATGACAAAGTCTGCATCAGCCAGAAAATGTGCACTGGTCATCATTGGTTTGATAGGATGGCAGCTTATTTTCTGCACTAGTCCTTTTTCTGCTGGGTCAGTCCCCTCAGGGTGAGGGATCTTTAGGCTTTTTCCTTACTGCAGCAAGGCTACAAGGATGAAGTAAGGAGAAGAAAGGAGACCTCAGCTTTCCTGCCTGCAAAGAGACCTTGACAAATGCAGCACAGAGCTGAATGAACCAGGCTACCATAGGGAAGCACCCCACTCTGGCAGCTTGGGGAACTAATGTTTGGCAGCCACTGGCAGGCAGGAACCTGAACAAGATGATAAGGAATCAGCCAACCTCATTGATAAAATGCCGTCTGCAATCGTCTGAAGGACCAGGCAATTAGCTGAAGCACCCTGACAACTAGAAGGCACAAATACAGAAACGCTGTATTTTTGGGAAATTTGTTTTAGAGAAAAACTATTTTTGGGAATAGACTTCAGCTTGGGATGAGCAGACAGAACATCACTGGTAGGAGAGGCATAGGTAGGAGATAATGCAACTGCATTATCTCATGGTCTGTTCTGGTCCTGTCCTCTCATTACAGGAAAGTGTGTGTCAACGTGGGGTCCTCATGCCCACTAGAAGATAGCTACATGGATATGCCTTATCTCTAACAACACTGGGTCAAAATGCTTCACTGCCATAAACTGTTATCTTACGCTCTTTTGTCCTATGAGACAAAACTTCCCGTTTTTTGGGTAGGAAAATGGTCACTGTGGTGCTGATGCTCGTGGCCTTGTGTGTGGTGTGCAGGCATGCTGGTGCATGGTGGTGACCATCGGCTACAGCGGTGACACCGCAGGGTTAAAACACTGCCCTTTTCCACCTCGGCTCAGGGGTGGCTGTGCCGGGTGAGCAGTGTGTTGTTGTGTGGCAGAGGGCTGTTGGAAGGCTGGGTGATCTCGTGCGAGAGGGCAGAGCAGCAGCGGATGCAGAAGAGGCTGTGCTCGTGAGCAGCTGTGCCGAGGCAACTGCACTTACACAGAAGGAAGCAGACAGGTCTCTTCTCCAGCAGGGCCAGCACAGGAAAGCTTCCACCACGCTGAGCTTTGCAGGGCTCAGGCCTGATTCCAGAAAGCCTTTCATACCTGCTCTGACTCACACACATTCATAGCTTCAGGCAGAATGTTCACCCTTAAGAGTCCTTTCTTTTCCCACATCAGCCTACAAACAGAGACCCAGAATAATTAAGACAGTGCTCATTTTATTGTACTCAGCACGGAAACCAGATGTAAAACAGCAAAACATTAAATTCCTAAGGGACTCAGTCAGGTGGGTAACATTGCTTTAGTATCACTTTAAGACTTTTCACATGCAAAATTCTGTTGGTATGTCTCAAATGAATGCCATGGTACACCTGGTAGCCTAAGACTAGCTTTATTTTGTACAGTACATCACGTTCAATCAGTGTAACTATAAAATTAATAAAGCCACAATAATATTAGTTGTTGTTAGAAGCCTCCAAGTTGGTTTTCTTCTGCTGCTGGCTGATTCATGGCCATAGTTTTTTGAAATTAAAAGTTCAAATACACTCCCTACCTTTAATTCTAGGCATAAACTCCCAATACTTTTCAGTGTCACTGAGACCTTTAATTCACAACTCAGATGTGATTTTATGTGCCACAAACACACAAATGGTTCTCTTCCATTTAATGGAAATTCCTCAGGGCAGTTTCTAAACTTGCTTTTGATGTACTTGCAACTATTGATTGTGAACTGAGCTAAGAGAAGTGTCAGGAGGACCCTCTCACCTGTTGTAGCAGAGCTGCTGAGAAGTGTCTGAGAGACTCGTATTCTGCAGCAAGCAACTGCTGGAGACTTTTCTGGCAGATTTGTCATTTATTTCTACCCCAAAGAGTGTCAATCTTAGCAGAAAGCTAACAAAAACTTAAGGTTTAATATTTCAAATGAGGATCAGCTGACATGATTCTGTTCCTAATGAGACCAGATTCTTCCTATCACAGTCTGCTTTTTAGAGACCAGGTAAGGAGAAAGATTTAAACTTGCCTCAAGGCTGTGGAAAATGCTAAGCCTCCAGCATTCAATCAGAAGGGTAAAGGCAAAAAATCATATTAGAACATGAGTGATGCATGAGACCTGCACACAGGTACTCGCCTTTTAAACAGGGACACACACACATAAGCTTACCTATAGCAGAAGTTTTCCTAGAAGAAGAAATATTTCCCCTCTGTGTGATTTGGCTCAGTAATAACATCACTTTTTCTTTAAAGAAGCCTGAATGATGAAAGGTAGGTTTCACTTTGCAAAATCTTCTTCACCAGGATTTGATGCAAAATCCACATTATAAACTCTAGGAAGGAAGAGCTACTCAGAAAAGCCCAAAGCAGAAAAAACAATAAACCTCAGAGTTTTAAAAAAAAACCAAAACAGTTTGGCTCAATTCAGCTGTTACACTTCATTCTTCCTTTTAAACTTCTACACTGACTCAAGTGGTTTAATTTAGGCCCCTAAGAGAATACTGCAGCCATTTCAAGTTACAGGACCTTCAGGTCCACGGACTTCCACAGCATCCAATGACCCCAGAGATACTTGGTAGTGTGCAAGGATAAGGATCTACCTGCATGTCTTTGGGACAACTAAAAATACTGACCACTCCAAAAAACAAACCAGCAGAAATTGGGTACTGAAACAGGGAGATGAGGAAAAGGAGAGAACAGTTTCCCTCAGATCACAGCTCTTAATTTTCTAAGCCCACAGAGTCTGACAATCAGTTGTCTCTCATTCAGAGCAGCTGTTCCCACAAGATGTGTGCAGAAGAGTTACTCTCTTGTGCTAACATTTTGCATTAATTTTTAAAAGGTGTAGAAGGATAGACACAGAACAAGATAATGGAGTTAGTAAGTTAATGAAATTTGTACTTTCATACAAACCTTGAATATACTGAGCTAACTAATGAAACACTGGTACGGTAGATTCCATGAAGTCTCCAAACTGAAAACCAGTGGCAGCCAATTTGAATTCCTCATCAACACTGATTTTCATTTGGACTTTCACTTCTAACTTTAACACTTCAACATAGTAATGAAACTCAAGAGAAAAGCTAATGCTATCTTTAGAGCATGTATTCACATTTTTGAATCCCTTCAATATACTTCTTCAAACAGGGAATTTTACAAGCTCTTATGTTTTAGTAGCAGTAACAAACTGAGGCTGACTTCTTAGAGGTTTTGTTAAATCCTATTTGGATATATCTATAAATACTAGCAAAATATATAGCCTTTGGAAACATTCACTTTCCTAAAAAACATGTGACACCAACAAATAAAAAAAAATATGTGAGGTCAGAAAACAAGTGGGCAAAACTTAAGCAAAACTCCGACTTTACAGACATAGGAATGGGAATTCACTGTGAAGCACCTACACTGAATTAATTTCACTTCTCCTTTGGTACTTCCCTACTCATATTTCTCAGCAATTTCTTCTTCTACATTCAAAAGAATGTTTTCTTCACCTGAAATGGAGAAGACAGATATTCCCCTTCTTGTCCCTTCAGCTCTGTCCCCAAACCAAGTCAGCAGAAATCAGGCAGAACTTCAGCGTTTGTGCCCAAATGACACAAAGCTGGTAGATCCCAACCAAGAGCACACAGATGTATGTCACAGCCTCACATGAAATCCAGGACTATATTGCAAAATGCCTGCAAAGAGATGGTCCTTCAACTCAGGTATTGTATTGGCAACACCTAAACATGCTTATTCTCATCTTTCCTAGTGGAAAGCCCCCTAAGTGAAACTAGAAGTAAATCTTCCAGTTTTACTCACTGCTTTTATTAAGGGCTCTTGCTACATCAGTCTTCCTAGAAGATGCGACTGACAGGGAACAGTTTCCTGACAATTAGCTTGTTTCCCAAAATCTCTCATCTTGAAAAAAATGAATTAAAGAGTTACTCCAACTGGCTAGGCTGCAATACAGGTACTTATTTTTCATATAGATTTACACTTGGGAATGACAAAGTATTTTCTGTTTTATTAGCCCAAATGGATTTCCTTGGTTGTTACACATCCAACCAATGCAATGTGATTCTGAGTCACTGGGCAGAGAAAAAGAGTGGGGTGGTGGCACACAGATCATCTCCACCTACTCTCTGCCACATCGCTACTCCAAGCACATTTTCATTTTTGAGACTGACGTGACATCAGGAACAGCCTTTCTGGGTTGCTACAAGCTCGCTCACATGCATATTTGCTAATTGCTCCCCCCAACATGGTTGTTTTGCTGTTGGTGAAAGATGTGTCGTCACTGAGGATTCACAGTGTCATCTAGACATGGTATGCAAGAGAAAGCACTCATCACCAGTGTTAAACTAGCAGGTTGCCTATAGTCTGCCCTAGCAAGGCACAGTCAAAGCCTAAAATATTTTCCATGAGATGCGCTGGTGATTATTGACTCATTTTTATGTGTTGGCTTTTGGCACTTCACTGCTTGGCTTCCAACACACGTCTGCAGGACTTCTGCACCCACCAGACAGTGCCACGGACAATTTGCATCTTTGCACTAGTACTTGCCCAGAACACAGGCTGAGTGCTGCATTTTTTTTTTCTCCCCAGTTATGCCCATGCAGCCATTCAGATGCATCCACTTGGTAACTTGTCCATCGGCGCCTTGTGGTACGAATGCACTGGTGAAATTGCCCTAGAAGGAAGGTCATTTGGTGTGGGGAAGGAAGGGTGGACTGGCTGCTGAAGACTCACAGCTGAAAAAAGCTGCAAGGAACCAGTGGAGACCTCTCATTCCTTGCAAAGAACTATTAATTCCAGTGCTGTCCCAGCATCCTGCTCGTTCATTGCCAAGCCCAGCTTGGTCTCAATAAAACAACTCATACACATATGCTAGAAATAATTTTGCAGAGCTTAAGCTAAAGGATAAAATTCATGGAAATCAGTGAATGAGCAACAGCCATTTATTCTCCTCTTGAAAAAAAAACCCAGGACAATCCATTGGTATATTCAGACAGAGCATATTTGTAAGGGGACAGTTCAGAGTAAGCGGGCTCACAGCTACAGCAAGGGGAGCACAGAGGGGCACGCGAGCTGAGCCAAGGGACATGGCTTCACAGGAAAACAGGCTGGGCAACAGCTAGCAAGGGAAGGGGCAGGAGGAAGGCAAAAGGACCAGCATGGAGCCTTGGACCTGGACAGGATACAGCAAAAACTGCAGACAACTTGGGGAACCTCGTCAGAGCTGACACGGACACAATGTGGGAAGAGACACTGAACTTGTCAACTAACCTGACCTAATGATACTGTCGATATTAATCCCACACAAAATTTCACGTGAAACTCACATCTCAGACACTGCTAGGAAGGGGGTGGAAACAGCAGTACAAACAGAAAAAAGTTTGGAGACGTTCCTCCTGGTAGGCAGAAGTGGGAAGATGCTCTCTAATGGGGTGATTTAGAATTAAAACTTCAGCACCACAAGCAGGAGCGGACTTAAATAACATACAGAAATTGAACAAGAATGTAACATAAAGCCCCCCGGTATACATCTGAGGAAAACTAGGAGTCAATTCAGTACTATGCTTAGGGGCAACACTTTTCATTGCACTGGGTTAAAATGTAACTTACAGTATTTGACTTTTATGCTGGGGAAAAACTGTCCCCAAACAGCTACTATGAAGGCTTGGCAGTTGGTATACTCGAGAAGTCTGGCCTCCTAAATAACTGGGGACCACCTCAGCTTTGCTTCACAAAAAAAAAAAAGAAAAAAGATACTAATACTCATTTACATTGTGTAAACCTGTAAGATTTAGAGTAAGTAGTAAGATCTACAGAGCAAGTCAGGTGTGTGGTACTAGAGACAGAAATAAACTATCATCATGATCCATGAAAACTCTTTAATGGACTAAAAGTATCTGCTATTTAACTCTAGTACGCTGCAAGATTACAATATCCAAATCATCAGTGCTTTGCAGGATTGATAACTAAATTTTCTAAAAACTGCAGGAGTTCTCCAGCCTCCCATAATGAACTCTAGTGGACAAAATACAAAGCTACTGGGAAACACATTTCCCAAGTTGAAAAATATTATTAAGTTGAGAAATGTGACAAACATACATATGAGACATTATTGTATATCATACTTCTGGAGAAACAGTCACTAAGCTACCTTTTATTAGCAGTTTCTACAACTAAGTTCAGAAATACAGCAAAGATTGTCTCAAGATTTCAGTACTGCTGCAAAATTTTCAAGTTAACAGTATAATGGTTTATAATATAGAGTGTAAGGTAAAACAAAATACACACAGGCTAAATAAATGGTATTCGGGTTATGAAAGGCAGCAAGAAAAGCACCAAAATAGTGAAAAAAACCAGTAGAGTTGGCTAAGGACTTAAAAGGGGAAGAAAAAAAATCAGTGTAACGCACTTGACATAGAGGCTCATGGACCCAAATGCACAGGAAAGCCTGCTGCTATGGGAAAACATTACTGTGCATCTCTGGAGAGAGAAGAAAGATTCACATCACTTTCAAGAGTGATTTAGAAGAGAGGTGCTCAGCGCTGCAGGAGGCTGGGAAGCAGGGGCTGCCCACCCTGCCCGAGGAGGCAGAATGGCTTCCTGCTTTTTAAAGACGTGGCAGGAGCACCAGAGAGCAAGGGTGGGCACCATCCTGCTGGATGCAGGTCCATCTACCGATGCGCTCTCCTGTGCCTCGCCGGCTTATACCTTAAGAGTGGCCACTGCAGGGGACAAAAAGCATCTCTCTCTCACCTCCCCTTCTGGCCATCATTATCCCACTGCCTTAGCTTCTCCCAAAGAGAGAATCCTTCAGTCTTGATCCTCATTCTTTGCCTGGTTCTGCATTTCGACAGGAGGGGAAGACTGGGCTCCTTGGGGCTCACCTGAGAACAGTGGCCCACAGTATCAACACAAGTGAGGCTGCTCAGTGATCAACGTCCATAGCATGTTCATGGACTTGCCTCAGCGTGGGTAACTTACAAACCAGGAAAGCTGTCTTGTGTTAGGTCTTTACAGCTGGTGAACCTTAATTTCAACTCCCTCAGCTTCCCCCAGTCCACCCCTTTGAGTAAGAGCTCATAATGCACACAAATAAATTCCCATAATTCCGACAATCCCTCTGCTTCCTGCTTTATTGGTGCTGCTCTCTCTGCAGCAAGGTGGCAATTCAAATTTGTGCTTTTGCTAAGTGCCTAGCTTTTCATCTGACAGCAGTCAAGGTTGGGGCATAACGTGGAAATACACCAGCTGTGACAATAATAATGGCAGGATGGAGCATGTGGCTAGTCAGAAAACAAAGGGGAATCGTGTTCCACTGTTGCTGCATCACAACCCCAATTACACAACCAAAACCAGCAGGACTCGAGGGGAGGGAGTCTCTCCACCATGGCAGGTATTTAGGCACCCCTGCAAACCGTGTCAGTCTAACACAGAAGAGGGAGCAGGTCGGACACAGCAATTGGGACGCCTAAAATTCTGCAGCATGGACTGGAACACGTTGTGCTGCCTCCCTTTGAGTTTTTTATTTGAGGATGTATCCGAGGAAATGGATTTCCGGGTCTGATTGTTCTGGGCCCGAATCAGTTTCTCATGTTCCCGTATTTGTCTCTGTAAGTGGTTCTGGATAGCAATTCCCAGGGATTCTGGATCGAGGGAAGCACCATAAACCTCCCACGTCATTCCCTGCTCGTCCCAAACAACATCCCTGACGTGTTTGGACTGCTTCACCTGTACTCTCGCCTCCATGGCTGGGGTGGAGTGCTTTTTGTTCTCCCCCAGGCTGGGCACAGCCGGAGCGGAAACAGGAATCGCTGCAGCGTGGAGCTCGTGTCTGGACTCCCTGGCCTGGAGGCCCTGCTGCTGGGGAGCTGCCGATGCTGCCACGGGAGGGGCAAGACCTGCAGAACTCACACTCAACTCGGGCGTCAGTCCTGCCTGCAGGTTCTGGCCACCAGCCATCTGAGACTGGCCACTGCCTCCACGGCCTCTGCTCTCCTTCTCACCCGCATCCTCCAAGCACGCCTTTACATGGACAGCAGCAGGCTGGCTGCTAACATCCACCCCTCCTTTAGGATCAAGCACCACCAAGTTTTCTTCCTTTGGTTTTACCACAGATTGATTAGGACCGGCCTCCCCTTGACTCGCACCCTTGCTTTGCGCAGGCTCTTGCTCAGAGCTGCCCAGGACCTCCTTCTGCTTGACTTCACTGTCCGTGCCACAGAGTAAAGGTGACTGGCTGCTTCCTGCATGAGGGATGAGATCTTGCACGTTGCTCCCAGTCCCTGGGACAGCACTGGTGGAAGTGGTGCTTGGCTCACCAGCACCAGTCCCAGATTGTGATGGAGTTTGATTACTGGAGTTAATGTCAAGCTGCTCCACTGGGATGGGCTTTGGTGGGATTGGAGCATCCTTTGGCAGCTGAGCAGCATCCTTGACATCACAGGCTGCACTGGTCATTTCAGCATTACCCACAGACGTTCCTTGGGAGGTAACAGCTGCAGGGGAGCAGGGGAGAAGAGGTTTCGCATTATCTGCTGATACTGGAGACGCCACGTCAGATGGGACGCCAGGCTGGGTTTGGGCTGAAGCAGTCACAACCACAACAGTCGATTTTGATGTGATACCAGGAGAACATGGGAACTTTTGTTGTGAGGATAAACTGTCAGTAAGTGTGGCCTGGCTCAGCCCCATATCTCCTTGGTAAATTATGTGCAGTTCTTCCTTCTCCTCTGGAGGAAGATTCCCTTTTAAGAAGGCAGCAAAGATGCTGGGACTGGTGGAAGCCGATTTGCTCTCCACGGTAGCCACGGCCTGAACCTCAGCATCCTGCCATGTCCTGCTTAGAGCTTCCTGAGGAAAAGGGCTGCTCTCTGGCTGAGCCGTCATTGTACCTGTTTCTCTGAATTTGGAGAGCTGGGTGGGGTTTGGAGTCCCGGGTGTGGGGTCCAGGTTGGGTACAGGACATGGACTCCCGTGGCCAGCCTGGGCTGGTGCCTCGCTGCTCTGCACCGCTTCAGGTTTCTCTGGGGGATGCAACTGCGCCGTGTCCGCAGTCCCACTTTTTGCCTCCAGACTGGTCTGTGGGTCTCTCCCCAGGTCAGCTTCAGTTTGCCTTGCTGGCAAGGCTGACTGACACACAGTGGAACCATTTTTTTCTGCTGCCCTGTCTTTTTCCCCTCTTTGCAGAGGGCTTGCCTGAGAAGTATGACAGAATTGATTAACCCCGACAGGATCACCGGGGGAAGAATAATTTAACACTTCAAGCGCTGGCTGATCATCAGTCCCCTGAGGTTTCAAGGCAGAGTCATCTATCTGTGTCAGGGAGCTCGTTTTGGCCTGGCTGCCTTGCACAAACTGCCGGGAGCTCTGTGGGGCTGGCATCATCTCTGGCCCTTGCCCTGCCAAGAGGGCTCCCGCTGCAGCAAGGGCTGAAGCTGCCGGTGCTTGGATGCCCGCTGGCTGGGAACAACCAGCAGCCTTTACATCTGCAGGATGCCCCTCTGCAGCTGTGCTGGCCAGCCCGGGAGAAAAGGCTTCCTGCTGGCTGTCATTGTCAGTGTGACACTGCTCGCAGCTCTGTGTGCTGGCAGCACCTGTGCAGTTCAGGTCGAACAAGCAAACCCCAGCTGAGCTGGACGGGGTGCACGGGAAGCCATTGCTGGCCCTCTCACTGCTGGGGGCTTGGGGCTGGTGCTTAGCAGGCTGCAGGTCTCCCAGGTGCTCCTCCTCCGCAGAAGTTGAGACCAGGGAAAGCTTGGCAGATCTCAGAGGATCTGGTACAGTCCCCATGGACTGTCTTCGAGATGTTGTTTGTCCTCAGCTTCTCCTTGGAGTTTTCTCGCTGGGCAGGCTGTCGGCGACAGGTTTCCTGTGAAGCTAATCTGTTAATGAAACAAACACAGTGTTAGCAGCAGTCAAGATTTAAGAAAAATACCCAGAGCTAATTGATATTGCAGCATGAAGAGAAATACTTGCAGGCAAAGGGGAAAGTGAAGCACCCAACTCTGCCTGAAAGTCACCAAAAAGACACAGATTTCAAAGATCTGCCAATTCTGAGGTCTGGATGGAGAAAACAATACTAGGGACAAAGCAACAACAGCTCCTCTGTTGTTGATACATTAATGAAAACACTGACATGCCAGGAGGGAGGAAAAAAAAAAAAAAAGAAATATTACAAGAAAGAAGAGGTACAGTCTTTGTGTAGAAGTTTGAGTCACAAAATAAAATCACTGTGATAACATTCTCTAGCAAGCCACCTGTGGAAGGAAATGCCTATGTGAAGAACAGATCCCTAGGTCCAGATGGATCCCACATCTTCAGTGAGCAGCAGTTCCCCCTTCTTCTCAAGGATAGCCCTTTTGGCTCCACTACAACAAGGACACAGTCACAGGGGGAAACAGGTCAATTTAGACTGATGTGGATGAATCTAAACCTCACTGGTAAAAGGAATATGGAGGGATCACAACCTGCTGTGTGACGCAGATAAAAACCAAGAGAAGGTACTGCACACCAGGGCTGTGCTCATACTTACTGCTCTCACATTTAGATCCTTTGAAATAATTACAAGGAAGCCAGCTTGATTAATAAAAGGGGGTGCAGATGACCTAGAAATCAATTTACAAGTAGGTGGTATGAAACTGAATGGAGAGCACTGCAGCACCGCAGAACAGGAGGGGTTCATGCCATACCCAGGGAAACGTGGAGGAGGGATTTTAAGCAGGTAGAACAGAGTTATCCAGGTTGGAATCACGCCAGGACTGCAGAGAAACCACTGCTTCAAATAGGAGGTGATTTCCAAATGTGATTGTTGGCTTTCCAAAGGGCTTAGCACTGCCCAGCCTGGACGCTGCTAGAGATCAGGGATGGGATCCATGTCAGCAGAGTGGTGGTAGCCAGTGGTAAAATCCCATCCCATTCTTCTTTTAAACTGCAGCCTATCTGGGCTTGTTTAAAAAGCTTTCACTGGCTTATACTGCCAGCAAAACACAGGCGTGTCATTAGGAAGAAAACCAAGTTTTGTTAACCTGATGATGGAAACATTGCTGTACCTGTCTGTGTGCCTGTCTCGGAAGGAGATCTCCTTCAGTAGGATCTCCTTTGCTACATTACTAGGGAGGGGCTGCTGGAAGCAGCACTGCAATCACTCAGCTGCTCCAGACCCTCCCTCCACACTAGCAAAAGCTCTTTCCAGAAAAATCTCCACTCTCCTTCTCTCAGCCTGGATTGCAGTGGTATAACTTCCTTAGTGTCTGTAAAACCAGTCCTAAGTTTCAGCACCTTAGGATGCTTTAAAAGAGCAACAGGAGAAAACTGCTCAGAGAAGGAAAATTTAAAAAAATACAGCCAGTCAATTTTTTCTAGGAAAATGAAAGTGCTGCAACTTATTACTTATTCATTAAGCTTTCTGTCTTCCAGATATTAAAAATTTATTATTTTTATAGTGCCTCTTTGGGCCCTGTCCAACCACAGAGATACAGTCTTCTGGGTTAAGCCAGCCCTGAGAAACTATAACCCTGCCCCTGAGGGATCCCAAGTTCCTTAGCTGCACTCTGTGACAGCAGCCCAGCACCACCCCACAAGGGCTTTCCAGAAGGGCTAAGGATTTTTCAGAAGTACTGAGAGTCTGTAAACCAGGCTGAAAATCAATGGACATTTGTGGCTGCCTACAACATGTCTTTCCTTCATTTTATTCTCACTTTAGAGACAGCCAACATAGTCCTGAAGGAAGGACAGGCGTTCCTGCTCACACTGTTGTGCTATAAACATTTAATGGCTGTGAGGAGAGAAGCACCTGGCTTTGGGTATCCATTGGACTAAGTTCTGTTACTCTCTTCTTTCCTTTTTCAAATATCGATGCAAACCAAACCAGTCCATACTTTGGTATGGACTTACTTTGGTGAACTGGGCAGCTCACATGTATTTTTTCTGTATTTTTTAGATCCAGAGTTTATTTAAGAAAAATTAAGCAAATAATGGAACAAAACCAATCCGCATTTTTAGGATGAGATGAACTACTCAGCAAACAGTGTCAGAAGAAATAAAGATTTCACAGAAAATCAGTTTGGTTCTTCACTATACAAAACCTGGGAAAGGCAAACTGCACACTGGAGCATTATCTTTTAACTCACACCCACTCAACAGGGCAATGATCCTAATTTTTCAATTAAATGAAATTAGTTAGTTAGTTCTGGTCTGAACTCCTGCATGAATTCTCCCCATCTGTTTAGTGGCTCTTCACCAGCATCACCTGAAACACACAGTTAAATGTTTGCTTTGTATGGTAATTAAAACAGATTCTGCTACCAGCCCTTAACATATGTCAACAGAAGAAATTCTGCCCCAGAAAATCCACCTGGACCTATTCTCTGATGTGGGACAACTGTGCATAGTCCAGACATTTTGCTTGACAATTGAATATGGGGTGGGGGGTGGATCATTCTTCTGCCTGGAATGGCTCTGCAAATGAGTTAATTTATGAGAATAAGGTTTCTATAAAGATTTTGTTGTCAAAGTCATGGGAGCTATTTTCTAGACTTGTCACTAAGTCATCCTAATGACAGGAGCCAAAGGCACTGAAGTACTCTAAATAAGCATGGTAATGTAAGAAAATGTTCTAACTTAAGAATTAATAAAAATCAGGGAAAAAAAGCTAAGTCTTATGACAGAGAGCAGCAAGGAAGGCCTACAGATTACAGAACCAGAAAGGCATTTTTACTATTGCAATCTCATTTATGATTATTGTCTCGTTTTTATTAATTTAGTCCTGTTATATAGGAATGAAGAACAATGTTGGGACCTGTGGGCAACACAAATCAACTGCCAAGACCGTGAGGATTCAAACAAACAAACAACAGTGCCTGCAAGCAAATATGTAGGAAAAACAGAAATACAAAACTCAGTAGAAGGCCATGTCAAAACAAATCAAGATTGCTGATGAATTTTTCAAGTCTTGTATGCCAGACCTGGAACAATCATCCAAAGTTTCCTTTTAACAGGAGGTGAAATTAGTATCTCCACAAAGGTCAAAATCAATTTTTAGTAATACGAACAGATTTGCTACACCAACAGAGCTCTCCTTACCCTTGTTCTTGCAGATCAAATTAACTTGCCTGACTGTGTCAATCTCATCTCAACAAAGCATTATTCTGGACCTTTAGCAACAAGAGGTTTCTAACTTTGGCTTAAATGGTTTGGAAGAGGCCCTACATGGCCAGCAGACCGTCACGGACTCTTGTAACTGAGTAGGTCTTTTTTATGTGCTGTTAAAAAAATCCCAAAAACCTCAAATCCCAAGAAACTTCTGGGCAACTCAATGCTGACAATGTAAAGAAACTCCTATTTATTTCAGTAATACCCAACCCCCAGTAAAACAACACTGCAATTTTTACTTTTGCTGCTTGTGAGAAAAGTCAACAAAACCAGAAAGTCTGCATGTTTCATAATGCACACCAATAAATTCTCAGGAAATTGCTACATAAGATTCTGCCTTCCAGTACCTCTGGAAAAAATCTGAAAATCTGCAAACATAAAAGTAAGACTGCCAGCATCTCCACCTACCCTCAACTGTAAAAACAACTAAAAAGCAGCTCCCAAACTAACCATGCACCCCTTCCCCACTTCTGGATTCTCATCAGCTTTCCATTCCTTGAGTCCCCTACTCTTTGAGTCCTCTCTTCAACCTTGTCTCTGCAAATGGAAGAGCTGAACACTTGTTCTTAATAGTTCTAATCTTACAAGATCTCTCAGATCATCACAAAAATCATTATACAGCCACATCGGTTAAGAACAGAGATAAACATCTGCTGAAGTGGGAATTCAGTCTCTGTTCTCTTTTCCTGATCTGAGAGAAAAGACAATTGCTCACCTTAACTTGTATTAGACCACTAAATATATTGAAAATAAACCACGTCTCTTTAAATTTTAAACATAAAAATGCACTTTCGTCTTTCTAATTCTGCAGCCAGTGGGGTATCTTCCCCCTCTTTTCAATGTCAAAGAGCGTTTATTATTCTGGTTTTTGTGAAAAATTTGCTTTATGGGTTATTTTCTCCTAATTATTTGTGCGATCCAAAAAACTGGCCCTACAAATGAAAGAGCACAAAACAAGGACACATTCATTAAAACATGTAAGAGTTTGCCTGAAAAGGTAAGATACAAGACGCAAACCTTCCATCTTGCAGTGCATTTTGGGATGCTGACAGGAGACAAATTATTCACTGTGATGACAGGGAGGGAAGAGGTGGTGGTGGGGCATTTCCACAGATACTTCACACACTTGTGATTCCTACCAGAGACGGGACTGGCATTTCAAGCAGAGGGTGCCCAAGTCCCACTTCTGCTGATTGAGTTAGCAGAACTTCTGTAACTCTTCAGCAGATACTGGAAAATACCTATTTATTCCCTCACTATCCACTGAATTGATATGACTATACTCAGCCCAGATTGAAAACAGTCTATTGCAGCTCAGAACTCCCTACAGTTCTGAACTGTTTATTTTTACCTTTCACTATATTAAAAATTACATTTCTCATCTGTAAGTTTTTTAACTCCAGGCATATGGAGGTTTGCTTGAAAAGCTTTTCAGTGTTCCTTGTTATTTTTTGGGGTAGGGAAGTTTGCTTTAGAAAAACATCTGAGCCACTTGAAGACTCCAGCCAGTTCAAAGCTCTAGCACACAAAAGACATGGATCCTCTCCACAGCCTTCCTGCTGCTGGCCCACAGGAGTTTAAGGACTTTCTGGATGGAAGGACACACTTTAATCACCTTTGGAAATGAATGTACATCTCTTCACTGACCCCCTTAGCATATCTGGCCTATACAAAATGCTGAGCAATGCATGCCCCCTCTGAGAAAAGGACCTCTATTTGTACAAGCTTGCTCACTGGAAGTCTAGGCCACTCATTTTAGTGGTAAAGCTACCACCAAACAAAACCCCACAGCCTCTCCTAGATCTCTTCCCAACACCTGCACTACAAGCCCTTTTTAATCTCATGTGATTCACGCCACGACACTAAATCAGCTGGAACTACCAACTGAGCCACATGAACAGTCCTGAGGAAAAAGCAGATCCAGACAGGGCTCTCACTGAGGTCCAGAGCCTGGCTTCTCACCAGACCTCAGAGCTCCTCCTCCTGGATGCTGACACAAAACCAGCACTATCTCTCTGATCTGCTCAGAAAGGTGGCACGACACAAGGAAAAATGGAAACGGCAGGGGTAAAAATGGGAAGTAAATCCAAACACAAAAGCAGAGGCTAAGTACTCATCTTTGCTTTGTAATGGTAGTAAACTGAGGAAAATAATGTGAAAATAAAGGGCAAGATGCACGACCATTTTCAGCCAAAAAGAAAAGGCTGCCAGTCAGTCTGATGCCTACTGAAGATTTATCCAGCAATATTTGGTACATGCTGAAGAAACGCATTTTTCTGGTTGTTGACTCCTCTCATCTTGCATCTCTCTGCCAGGTATAGACTTCAACTCCGCAGAGTGCAGAGCATGGGAACTCCACTTTGGAAGGACAAAGCTCAGCTTAACCTGCTGCCCACAACCTACAGAGAAAAGGTGTAAAGCCAGTCCTACAAATGGTACAGTGGCCTCTGGGATTAACACAAAGCAAAGCAAACTGCTTTGCACCTTTCTTAATTTCTCTCAGCTTCTGGCAAACCTTAAGTACATCCTGCCAAGAGCCCTCAGCAGGACCTTGCCCCAACATCTCAAAGCAGTCCAGACACACGGACACACTCAGCAGTCGCTCAGAGATAGATGTGTGAGAATATCTGCAATTGGCTTTTAACAGGCAGGCACAGAGAATAAAAACTGTGTGGCGATCAAGCATGATTCAGCTCTACTGTCCTGCTGGCAGTCACCCTACAATTAGAAAGATGTCCATCTAAAAGGAAATACAGCTTTGCTTGGAGACAGGATGTTCCAGCCTGTGTCCCATCTGTTCCCTGTGGGCAGCACCCATGTTGCCCTGGCCAGGAGACAAGCAGCAACCCCCACGTCCACATCTGGCACCTGCTGCCGAGGCCCTGGCAGGAGCCTGGACACTGTTAGCAATGCCACAATGCTACTCAACCCTGAATGCTGGGCTGCCTCTGCTGGAAATGTCATTGTCCTCTGGCATTGGCCAAAGACAACAGGCTGGCACATGCTGTGAATGTGCAGCAAGAGCATCTCGTTTGTATGGGAGTAAGAATCGAGTGGTTACAGATTTATGGGTGCACCATGGTTTAGCAAAACACCTCCACATTTCCAGAAAGAAAATGAGTTTGCCTTGCACTCCAATATTTTAAAGCAAGAAAAATCAGTATTTAGAAATGATAGAAAATACAGTATCAAGAAGATAGCTAGAAGACAAGACTTGGCAAGGAGATTGAAAATCTTGGTTTAGATTAAGAACTGTGGTATCATCTGCTGCCACTGAAGTTTTTGAGCCTTCACAGTTCACTCCTTTCTAACAGATTAAAAGCCTTTTCCAGGAGAAGCTCAGATCCTCATGAATCTCTCCAAAGAATCCCACACACAGTCAGAGGAGGGTGGCATGGTAAGGAACCACAGGAGGGCTGGATGACAGCCTGAATGTGCATCACCTCCACACTCTTCTCCCTGTATCATCCCGCTCCTCTACTTCCCCACTCAGCTCACCCTCCCAAGCACGCTCCCTGTTGCAGACAGGGGCCATGGGCAGCAGCAAGGGCTGCAAGGACTGGCTCTCTCCCTGCACGCCTCATCCCAGGGCTACAGCACCCCATAAAAAGGCTTGCTTTGGCGAGGCACATAAACATGCAAAAGTCCCTGCGGAACACCAGGCTTGCTGCAGAGCACTGCCAAGAGCCCGTCAGTCTTTCTCCTCCAAGGTGAAAGGGAAGGATAAATGGCTTTATGAAAACAGCTAAATCAAACAACAACTACACTGACTGGCAGCCAGCTGTAACAGTTGCATAAGCTACAGCAATATTCCTACCTGGGCCACCCTGTGATGCCTTAGGTTTTAATTTTTATACTTTTCAAATCCAGTACTGCTAGTGTAACTCTGAAGTCTCCTGTAGCTTAAGTGCTGTTTTCTATGCTAAGATAGACATAACAAAGCCTCTCCAGCTCACTCTCCAAGGACACCCATCATCATAGGCCCAAGAACTGTAAACCCTTCATCTTGGGGAGAGGTGGGGAAGCTTGGGGAAATTCCATCATTCCAAATTGGCTGGGTTCTGCTTGGTGAATTTATGCTGATATAAAAGCGTGAAGAACTCGTGACCTGTTGTCCATTTTGGGATCCACTGAGGCAGGACCCTGTGGAGCCCAAAGTGTGCATCTGAAGGCCTTTCAAATAAATACCTCCTTTATTCCTTTAGTCCTGTCTAGTCTCTGTTTCTAGGTAGGTCATTTAAGGCATCATCTGGAGAGGAGGTAACATGTGGGTAAAACCTACACATTTTTGTAATTGCATGTTATTATGTTTAGCCTCATCATTTATCAGCAGTTTTTTTTTTATTTCAGTGTCTGACCCTGGAAGTCATTTTTAGGGAAATGGAGTCTGACTTCAAGGGTAAGCCATGTTTCAGGAGGAAGTGTGACACATGCACGTGAGAGGAAACCAGCAACCTGCTGTCCACATCAGGCAGGTGACTCCACATAGCTCACTGCCACTCCTTGTTTTTCTTCAGCTTACTATCGCGTAAAAACAAGACTTGGTGTTTGAGGAATGCAAGCAGCAGGGCCATAAGGACCTCTCAAACACCCCTTTTGCACTTGGTGCCGAAAGCAACAGAATTTCTAATCGACCAATGGAATTTCACTCCTTACCTATCCTGCTATCTTTCTGTCTGATAAAAGTGTGGTGAAATCTAACCCCTCATTAATGAATTTTATGCAGCTGACTGCATTTGAATGTTAACACCTGACAAGCAAAAACCCTTCCTGAGTTTTTGTGAGAGCAGTTTGGCAGTAGCCAACAAAAAATACCTTTTTCCTACACAGTAATGCCGATGTGACTTCATTATAAAGCCGAGTGCTCATCTTCAGGGATGAAAGCATAACGCTGGCTTGTTGCCCATGCAATTCTTGTAATTCTTGCTTGTTGCCCAGACAACTTGCAACAACCGGGATGATGTGGTTTACATGGACATCCATCCATTGGAAGCTGGACTAAGACCAAAATCACATTTGTGTGGTCAGGAAAACATAACCACTGCTTAGTAGGTGTGTCTTGGAAAGGGTGTCTCTAGGGACAAAGGCTGTTATGTACTTCTAACATGCTTTCAGAAGGAGGTTTCCTGAATTTCATTATGGCTTCCTAAAGAGCATTCCCCCAGTGCACTGAATACATTCATCTCATGGCTGAAGCATCCCCAGGAGCAGAGTTACCACCCTAGATAATTAGGCCTGATTTGCTGCTGAATAACTATATTATCAGTGCCCAGAGAAAGGTATTGTAGCAGCACTTCTTATTTTAAAACCAACCCTGCAGGTAAGGAAATTCTGCCTTAGAAGAGCTGACAGCAGGATCAGTCTTTTGCATAAGGTAAAATCCAAAAATGATAATGTTTAACTCTCACGCATCATCTGAAAAAATTAAGTTCTCCTCATACATCGTATTATTTTAATGAAGATGTTGGGCTCAGTATTAGAGAAGGGACTAGATCTTTACATAACAGGCACCTGGCAAGGGATGTATCCATTGTCATTTACAGGCGTTATCCTAACGGAAAAGAACTACTCCAAATGACATGTAATTAGAGAAGGATGCAGTGCCTACCCAGTCATTACTGTAACAGAAATTTGCTGTACCGTGTGATTAACCTAAGAAAGGCATGATGATGATCTCACCATGTCTGCTCTTGCCTCCTGGCTATCACAAAACACAACTCATGTGAATAGAGAGCCTGGCAGCTGAAACAGCTATCACCGTGGTGGTTTTTTTTTAAAAAAAAACAACCAACAGTTAAAAATATCTTGCCTTCTTCCTGCTGCCACCTCAGCAGTTGCTTCCTGTTTTTTCACGTTGTCACTTTGCTCTGCTGCTGGCTGTCATTGACAGTAAGAGCAGCAAAAAGAACAAAATAATCTCCTTAGTAAACTGCCTCCTGCTAAACACCTTCTCAAAAAAACCCACGAGAGGAAGCACCATGTGCTGGGCCACTTTTTGTCTGATGTATTGAGGCTCTGCAGGAAACCAAACGGCTGCAGGTTGGAGGCCTTAGGTGTTCAGGGATAAAATCTGAGCAATTCTGTGGTATCTTTACAATGCTGGTAAATGTTCTTTTGAGGGCAATGACTCAAACCGGTGTGTCCAGCTAAGGACTCTAAGCTGCTCACCTCAGTCACTCAAGCTTATGATGTGACTTTAGTGAGACCATTACATGAAAAGCTGTCATCTCAGCCTCTTCTTTCCTTTACTTGAGGCTATACGCTTCACTTTGCTGAACACAGAGCCTAGTGGAACTGGGTAAAACCAGCATCTCATTCATTGCCTGTTTAACTGATGAGGTACTGCATGTGGGATGTGGGGAAACCTGCACCTGTCACCTACTGCAGACGAGCAGCGAGACCACTATTCTTTATATCCAGAAATGATGGAACAGCCTAACGGCCTACAAAGCACTGTAGGTGCGTGATGGCTTCCAGTCAAGCTGACCCTAATGAAGGTCAATGCCAGACAGGAAATTGGTGGTAAAATACCACAGCTATAAACCACACCAGGTCTTCTTTGGTTTCCAGCCAGAGCTGACAGAAGGTGTTGAAAGATATCTGAGAAGTCTCACAGATGACAGCAACTGCCACTACGGCAGATCTGATCAGGTAAAATTGAGAAAAACTTACTGTTCTGGCTTTTGGCTTGAGCAAAAGGTGGTACTGGCACTGATAACAACTCAGCATCACTAAAAATCAACTCTCAAACCTTACATCAACCTGACTTTGGGTCCTGAAATTCACCATGTACCCAGAGAGCTCTTTGGGACAAAGAGAGGCTCTTAAGTCTTTTCCACCCAGCACTTAGATGTGCTTGAATAGAGAGACTGCAGTACTTCCTCTGGATGAAGCAGCCAACTCAGTCACCAAGTCACTCTCTCAACACCTCCACCCTCCTACAGCACAGAAAAACACCAACAGCTGTGCTGTATGATGGCTTATTTTAGGAACAACTCATTATTTGCAGGCTATCCCACAGGTGTTTGATGGCGATAGCTTTTTAAAGTTACCCTTGCAGGCAGCACAGGGGTGTAAAAATCTCTCACACTAACAATTGCAGGAACCATCCTCACTCCTGTTAGAATTGTTTCCTAACAATGTCTTATTCAAAACATGTATTTTTATCCCTATATTCAATGTGCTTCTATCCTTCTAGCTCCAAGAAGGGGGGCTAAGGTACCCAACTGTCTGCAGCATTTTATACTGTGATTCAAATATGATTTTCACAGGCTTAAGAATAATTACATTCTCTGCTTCTGAATGCTTAAAAATCTCAGTGCTCTTAAAACAAATCCTTATTTAGTGTCTGACCTGGGAAGTCCCATCTCTGTTGGAACCAAACTAAGCCCAGGATCACTTTCTCAAGACAGACAATGTTTCAGAGGTAGCAATGCAAAATCTGGAGGCTAGTTCAATAAAACAGGCTGGAAACAGAGACACAGCAGGTGCTGTAAGCCAAAGCTTTGCCCACTGCAGTTCAGCACAGCTGTATCCATACCATGGACCTCTGCCTTATCCATACTAGGCATATGGTCTAACCCGCACCCTGGAATTCTGCAAGGCTTACACCAGGCTGATGTGACATCCCTGCTTCTGTCTAAGGCGGGCATCTTCCAAGTTAGAGCTCAAGGTTCACACTGAGCCTACTGCTGGGCACACCTCTTCTCATTTCTTCTGCATTTAGGACAGGTGGATTCACATTTACATTTATCAGGTGACTGAAGCAACGCATGCAGTGATGAAGGCACCGGTAAAAAACATTGACTTGAATCACTGTCCCTCAGGATGATTGCCAAATTGGTTAATGAGTATAATTAGCATTAATTAAAATGACAGCTCAAAGGAGATACATCACAACTGAGTTGAACTGAGTCTCAGGTATACTGGAGCTGGCTGCCTCGACCACCTGGCCAAGCCCAAAGCAGACATCCCTGTGGGCAGCGTGACAGGCACTCACCTAGCAGCTATCCCTCCAGCTCACCTTCCAGCCTCTCGTGCCACACTGAAAGCAAATCATGCCCCCAAGCATTCAAAAAAAAAAAAAAAAAAAAGATGTGGCATCCCCAAGCAATTACTGACTTTATCACCTAAAGCCCAGCACCTCCCATCAGGCTGCACTGCTTTTTACTCTTTTTTGGAGCAGTTTTAGCTGCCCTTGCTCAAGCTGCCAGCGTATTTAACCTGCAGATCTTAGAAGCGATCTAAGGTCAAGCTGTACCTTGCTAGAGCACAGCTGTGAGTGAGCAGAGCTGCGGGATAGCTTTGTCCTTGGTCCTAAGTCAGCTGGAGTGGAAGCTGGCAGGGCGTGAAAAAGGATCATTCACGGCTTAGGGTTTAATTACTGGACTTGCATTGAACATTGATGCCCCACACACAGAGGCACTCTTGAAAGAGTGAGAAAACACATGGTAACCTTAGAGCCAGTATGACAATCCAGACGAGATGGTTTATTTCCACACAGGACCTCCTTGAAGATAAGTACTAGATACTTCAACCAGTCATCTGACAGCTGTGAATGAACAGCAGGCTTCCAACCACAATTTATTTTCACTGACATCCTGTTTATGGATACAATTTGAATTACCACAGACTATGCATACTTACGTGATTGAAGACAGACATGCACATACATATAAAATCTGATATATGCTAATAAAGATAGTCATCTAGCCTAATCTGGATGATTAAAAATGGGCATTGAAATCAAAGAAGCCTGATGCTCAAAAGTGCTGAATGAGCAGAAATACCAGTAAAGCCATTCAAAAGGATGGCTTTTAGGATTCAAAAGTTGCTCAGTATTTTTGAAAATACAGGGATTTTTATCCCTGTTCTAACTCTGCCATTTTGCTGGATGCTACATGTGAGCATAGAGATACTAAACATTCATCACTCAAGCAGGCAAGACACAGAGCAAAGGGAGGAACCACTACATTTTCTGCCTCTTCAATACAACCTAACACAGATGAAGATTACAGAGAAAGCTATGCAGCAGCCAGTGTCTAATGCCAGTGATTTAACTACAGAACACCTTTCTTCTACATCTCATCATCTGCTACTAAAAGCTGTGCAATCATGAGCCCAGCAATTCTGGCTTTAGTGATCCACCTCTGCAACACTACTAAAAAAATAGTCAAGTGAGTTCCTTCCCCTCCTAGATTCATGTCCTGAATCGACAATGAGGGAAAGAGACCTCTGTCACATAAAAGCCAGAAAACAAAACAAGTGTACAGAATATGCTGCTTCTAGCATTTGCAAAGAAAAAAAAAAAACAACAAACCCCACAAAACCACCACCTTAAAGCTGAATAAGCAAAGGATGTTACAGACCCAGGAAAAGTATTTGCACATACTCCACCCAAGAAAAGTATTTGCAACCACTGCAGATTCCTCAGTGTTCATACAAGGAGGTAAGCACTTTTGGAAATAGCTCTGTTACTGCTCTTGCTCTTCAGAAAGCTCAGGCGGGGCACAGGATCAGGTGGGGTATGGACGTATGACAAGAGAGCATCCAGTGTAAACAGGGCAGCAGTCACTGAGATACTGAGCCAGCAACTCAATTATCTTTTCATCTTCTTACAGATGAGCTGCTTCTCTTGCAGAGAGCAAGGCTGGCAATTTGTTCTGGAACACCTCCCCTCTGGCTCCCTGTAGCCTGTGTGCCAGAGCAAGTGAACTCAGAGCAGACCAAGAACAAATGGAAGTAGTATGTGGACAGAGGCAGATTGTGCCAGAGGCTAAGAAAGTCCAGGCCACAGAGCTGGGAAACTAAGAGCAATTTATCAGGTGTTCATTGTATAACCATATTATTGAACACTCAGGCCACACTCCAAGAAACTTGGCTGTCACTAAGGTGGGAAGCCCTGCCCTCCATCCCTGCTCAGCTGCCGGTCAGCACAGACCAGGTAATTACTGAAGCTTGATTTCCATTATCTCAGCTCTCTTCACTGTGGTTCCTCATCTGTTTATTAACAATCCTGAGCCACAGGTGTGGGCAGCCACAGGAAAACTGTTGGGTTTGTTCTTCTTCAAGTAAACAGGAGAAAAATACTTTTGCAAATGCAGACTGCCATGTGAGATGGTACGAGAGAGACAGGTGTCTGGGTAGCACTGCAGATGGGCTGAAAAACCCCCCATCACCACTTCAAAACTCTCACCCTGTTCCTTTCCTAGAAGGACAGAAAATGTATTCTTTTGCCATATGTGTGGGGCTTTGCCTGTATTTAAAGGGCAAAACTGCAACATCTAAAAACTCATTAGGTCCCTGGCCTTCTCTCTGGGCAGCAACTAGATGAAATGGCTCAGTGTTGAATTTCAAGGTTAGCATGCCTTAGTCCTAAGTTTCTCCCACAAAACTAAAGTGTTAATGCTGACCTTGGGAATATCAGCCTTCTCCCACACAAATTTAGTGACTTTTTTCCTTTTATGAGGCTGACATACCTCTACAACTGCTAAGTGAATTCTCTCTGGGTAAGAAAGCAGGAGGAGATAAGGGGTGAAGAGGAGACCTGCTCTTTCAGAAAAAAAAATGAGGATGTGCAGAGGAAAGTAAGTTGGTTGGTCCCTGTGATAAGAGAAATTTGTTGGCCCTCTGCCTCCTGGACCTAGGCTTGAATACTCTTCCAACACTGATTCCCCATCTGTCTCTTACTGTGTACTCCTTGCCAGACCATTTCACAGCTTCATATCACTCAAGGCCAGGAAACTGTTCATCAATGGATGTTTTAAAATTGTCTTTTGCACCATGGTATAGCATCATTTTTGAAAGGCAGTTTTAAGTATTTGTTACATTGACCATGTTCCTATCTCTTGCTGCCTCATGTTGCATGCTCAAGTTGAACATTGTAAACATTGCTTTGTCTTTCTATGCCTCTGATGAACACTTTTTCCCATTTCCTGGGGTTTTTTTGGTAAAGTATTAGGTCTCTCTTTTAATGGTTGACCAACACCAAACACTATTCAAAAGGCTGTTCTCTGATCATACAGAAAGTATTTCTCTGTGTATAGGGACATGAAAAGAAAAAAAATCAAAACCAAAAAACCCACACCAAAAATCCCACACCAAAAACCCTCAGACAAACAAAAAAACCTGAACAGACTTAAATAAAAAAAAATGTGTATATGCATAAGGGAGGAAAGCCCATTTTCCCAAAGACTGACTTCTTTTAAGTCACGAATAGAAAATCCTCTCTGAAGAAAGACAGAATTAGTCATTAAATGTATATAACCAATTAACACTTTCAAGTGCCAACGGTAAAGAATTTAAGATCAAGACTACATGACTACAAGATATTTATCCCAGCTAAATTCTGGTCATGGAGGTCAGCTCAGAAGCCCATGAATGAAATTCCAAATGCAGCACACAAATGTCGATCCAACATATATTTTCATGTGCATTTCTTCTTTAAAATGCTCTCCAAAACTAAGCTAACAGGTTTACCCCAGAACACATTTAACTGTGTCTTTGACTCCAAGGTGCAAAAGAGTAATCATATGGTCTGCTAGAAAACAGACACTTTTCATTCATCTCTACCTCATCTGCCCCATATTCATTATGAATCAGCTGTCTAAGACAGGATGACTGAAAGGATGATGTGGTTTGGCTTCCTGTCAGAATGGCAACTATGGTGCTTGGAGCAATTTCATATTAATTCAATATCCCTGCTTAGATACCTCTGGTAAAAGGCCAGATTTATACCTCCTGTAAACTACAGCAGCTCCATTAATGGGGTTTGCATCAAAGGAATTACAACCTTTAATTGCAAGGTCAGATTTCACCTATCTAATTAAGTTTCCTGCTCTGAGCAGCATGTTAGCTACTGACTCTGACATGATTTTTACAATAACAGGTGTGACTCTGATTGCCAACTATCTGAACTCATGTGGTCATTAAAGACTAACTTTGATTGCCGAAGTAGAGATTATAGATGACATTGAAAAAGAAGAAGAGTTTCAACAGACAAATATGAGACAAACTGAGTAGGTGGGATTCATTAGTCACCAGAAGGCAGGCTCTGCTCCTGGAGGAACAATACCACATGAGCTGTCCTGGAGCATCCACACAGACGGAACTGGTGAGTAACAGCAAATAACACTTCTCACAGAGCTCCCTTCTTGGGATCATAGTATTAGAGGCATAATGTAATTGAAGCTTGCTTTCCTGGTATGCACTTAACAAAACTATTATTAGCTTTGTTGTCCTTTTCCTTCATTTTCTTCTCCTAAGGCTTTTTGAGGAGCAGCTCAGACATTGTGCAGGTTCTCTGCCTGTCATCTGCATGTTTGAGCTGGCTGCTGGCAGGAAGGTCTGCTCACGTTCCCGCAGGCATGACAATCTGGATACGGCAGACACATACAAATAGCCTGCACGCAGGAATCTAGTGAAAAAAAAATTAAGAAAAAACCAAACCAAAACCCAACCTCAAACAAACAAACCACCCCAAAACCCCAGGGTACTATCTCATGAACACATTCAGTCCACTCATCTTGTTAGCAAGTGAGTGTGCTTATTGTCCATCTCTTTCGCAAGCATCCTGCTACCTTCCTGTCCCCTCCAGCATGGAAAACTGTAATTCTAAAATAGGTCATTTTATTATGAAAATTTGTTTTCCAAGCAATATTCCCTTGAGGCCCTTCATATTAAGAGTGTCTTTTGAACTGGATAAATACTGTTCTCCTATTTCCAAATATCAACTCACATGTTTTTGTGATAATGGCCAAGCATGGTCCAGCTGGAAGCAATTCTCAAATAGGCCATTTAATCGAAGAGCATTTCTGAGGGAAGGCTCCCAGGCTTTATGATAGGATATTATCAGCTTTTGTTGCACTGTGGCCCTATGACTTGAGCTTTGAATTGTTCCTTTTAAGCTGATGCCTACTGTGAACCCAGAGAGGAAGTAAAAACTCCTTTTCTCACCAAAAGAAGGACCATCTCTGAGTTTCTATGCCTGCTATATGCAGGAGGAAACTGCTTGTCCCTTCCCCTTCCTAGGCATCAAGTTAATTGAGACTCAAAACAATCAATAAAGGCTGGATTAATTCCAGAGTGCCAAAAGCACAAGCAGCTAAATTAATGAAGCTAATCCTTTTATAATACCCATTTGTTAAAACTTCTCTGCAGCTCCTGATGCAGCTTGCTTGACTTCTCAGGAAATGAACCACTTTTATTCCTCAGTTGTAGTTCACAGTGCATTCTCATGCATTTTTAGCACCACTAGCACATGGCCAAAACTACAGGCTGAACTCAGCTGATGAAGCCAATATTCTCAGGCATTTGATAACAGCAAAGGTTCTGCAATAGTCCTGACCTGACCATCACATGCAGGTATGGTCTTCCAAGTCTAATCAGCTCTTGGCTGAGGCAGGTGAAAGCACATTTGCAGTTAGCAATGCTCTCGCTTATGGCATGAACGGGTTTATTTGAAGAATGGGGCAGCAGACAGGGACCTGAAAGTCTGGCCACTTTCTTCTGCCATGCCATGCACTTGAGCTGACTCTTTGAAACACCTCTTAGCCTTTCTGTGAAAATGCCTTTGGTGCTGCAACTAAGAATTGTCAAATGTTACCACAGCTGACTTTGTAGTTGGGATACCTGTCCCCCTGGACAGATGGAAACTGATATTATTTAATGGAGTACTGAAACAGCAGATCTTATAAGGCTACTGCTTAGCTTAAGCAGGAATCTGGTTCCTCAAACTCATGCAAACCTTCATAGCCTCCTAACTGGCTGTTAATGGATACTTCCTAACTATTAACCTCAAGGGCAAGATTAACATTTTTCTTTTAATTAACATGGAGAGGCTGTGGTATGCAGCAGTATTATAAAGAATTCTGAAATGCCGGCCTTTCAGACTGGAATAATTCTGTCATCTTGTTTCCATACAGCTCTTCTCAAAACTATCATCTTTCTGACAAGTATTTTATCACTATTACTTCTAATCCTTACTACACTCCCCAGCATGCTTATTATATTCCATAATTTTCTTAATGAGTTATCTCAATCTTAATCTTTCAGTTGTGTGAATTTTCTCATGAAACTGATGCTTCATAGGACAGAGAGTGACTTTAATGAAAGTGACCCTTTAGTTTGTTAAATACTCAAGTGTGATTATCCTTCAGCATTTTCTAGCCAAAGGGCTAGCTAAGTCCCCAACAACCAGACTGCTTCTAGGAGAGCTGCGCTGGGAAGATTTAGATGACTTTTACACCTCTTCACTTCTTTAAGTTGGGACCTGATGATATCTAACTCATTCCTCGGTGCCCAAAGGCCGTCCTAAAAGCTGCTCTGAATTCCAACTCCAGTAGTCTAGGAAAACAGGAACTCACTAAAATGCAACTGTCCCGTCCACATCCCCTTCTTCCTTCTTTGCTGGAAAATTTCTTACCAGCTCTGTTATACCAACTTTATAGACTTAATCTGTTGTTTGACCCCTTTTCTGGCAAAACTCAACAGTGTCCTGGGGCCCTATGGAAGGAGAGGGACTGTTCCCTGAGCACTCAGCAGATACACTACTTTCAGGATTAAGATCTCACTGGCAACATACCAAAGATAAAGCACCAGTCCTTGGACTTCAAAACATTTTACAGTTCTTTACCAAGACAAAATGACTGCCCATGGAAATATGCCCATAGAAAATGACTTTCAGTCAGGCTGGCTTTAGGTTAAGGGACTCTGCTCATCTCAAAGCTGGTAGACACAACATTTCCCTGACCTCAGAAACCACGTGCCAGCTCTAGCTGCTACCAACAGGAAGACTCATCTCTTCCCAAAACCATGTAAAATCAGATTAGTAATCAGTCTACCTTTCTTTCACTTGTTTCACCCAAGAAAGGAAAAAAACATCCATCTGAAAATTATGCCTAACCACATCTTTTTTTTTTCCCTATATAAGTGTTAATGAATTGACACCTGTTTAGGCAAATTTAAGGTAAACATCAGATCTGTTGTTATCCTGTGTTGGAAATTCCAACTGTTTCCATGATAACATCTTGACTGATTTTCTCAGCTTTCTAGTGATTACTTCATGCACATAAAGAGGGGTCCTGGAGTCACCAAAAAATTCCTGAATTAACTCTTCACTGACTTAACTGTCATCATTTGAGATAAGCCATTGCTTTTTATAGTATCCTTTTAAGATTAGTCATAATGTAGTACAGTATTCATGCCCTCTGTTTGAATCTGTTGGGTTTTTTGCATGAGGAATAGTAAAAATAATTGCACATCTCCTTGTTTCATTTCGCCTCCTTTCTTTTTTGACTTCCTTTTTAAAAACTGAGCTTTGTTTGTGCATTAGCATCACTGGGAAAGAGATTTTCACCATCAGAATATGGTCTGGGATTCCAACTGCAATAGTCAATATTTGTTCAACGTTCTCCAAAAGAAGTAGAACAGCATACGTGCATATAGAAAGCCATCCTGTTCTTCAGGATAAAAATGCCAGCTGGTGATAACTGCATGATGATTTTGAAGAGCTGACAATATTAATTATCATCACTGAGTTACAGGAGAATCTCAAGATAGAGGTGTCACCGTGAGAATTCAAGCAAACATTGATTACTTCTCACTATTTTTAGAAACACCTTGTCCATTTAGCAAAGTCAGAAAAAGGGAAAATAGCTAGATCAGTCTTTCCGAAGCTGAATGTTTGGTCACTACGTTCTGCTCATGTTTGGTATGTGTTTTCTTCAGAAAACAACAATACTCCTGGCTGCAGGCTCTCCAGGCAATCTTTCCTACACTAGTTACTTCAGTCCTGACCTAAGCTTCAGTTCACAGTCGTAGCTGACTGAAGCACTAAAGTAACTTTGTTAGCTCTTGCCAGACTCATCCAGACTACCAAAGCTTCAGGAAACACTGCTCTTCCCCCTGCTTGTGTGTGTGCATTTATGCACAGGCACACAAATGAGAGGGGGTGTGTTATTACTATGTAACCACGATCAATCCACAGACAACAGGAATGATTTTAAACTCAGCAATGCTGCTGCTTCCTGGATCAGGAGGTCACCAGACCGCAGTGAAGATTGCTGTCTCACAATGTGCTTCATATCTGTTTTGCCACAGCTGAGTTTGACTGTGAGGGTAGCCTGGGAGGGAGATGATAAATATCTCAGAACACATACTTCTTTTATGGTCCTCTTCTAAAAAACTTCTCCACTCCCTCAGCATAATATTTCTTCTCCAATGCTAGACAACAGTGATATAACTTAGATTGGAAAATGAATTGTTTCCACTTGCCAAGTGATACAAGCTTTCAGCCTCTGCTCAGAGCTGGGCTCCACTACGTTAGACACGGACACCAACAGTATGTGGCGATGCTGATAGCACAGATACTAACAGTTTAACACAGCACTGCGGTGTCTGTGATCTCCTTGATTAACTCCTTGCTCCTCTAAAAGAACTACTTTCAGAGGGAGGAAAACAGGCGAGGAAACAAGAAAACTCATTTTACTAATGTATAATAAATACAGTAAAACGAACAGTAGAAGTAACATGTGGTGCTAACAATTACACTCAGAGATACAATAGATACAGACACTTTTTCCTGGATAATTTAATAGATACTGTATCTTCCTGGATGCCTGGTTGATATTGACCATGGTAGTAGCTTCCATACCTGTCACCAGGCTTCATTACACAGGATCATGGAGCTAGAGATGTGGAAATATGGGGAAACAACTGAACCTGTTCCTTGTGGACACACCTGTATCCCTCTTGCCACAATGCGTTGTAGTATTTGTCACTGTTGGCATTCTGCCAACTTAATTATTTTCGTCAACTGCCAACAGACACCAAATAGGGGCAAAATGGTATTATGCTGTTCCCAGTCATCCCCCCTTTGGTGCCCTCTTTTTCCTTTGCCTTCCTCCCCCACAGCCGGCATGGAGTTTCAAGTGTTAGCACTGCATTTTCTTCCCTATTTACTCAGCAGCATGCTGACACCTCAACCCTCTAGAATCTGCTGCCAATTTACAAATGTGAGCTCTTAGCCACAGACTCCCAAGAGACAAATAACTCGGTGTTAATAAGTAACTGATCATATGTGATTAAATATTTTAATCAGTACCAGTCTTTGTTTCCACAGAACATGTTACCGAGTTCAAAGTCCATACATATAATAAAACAGATATATGCCGACCTTTTCTATTTTTACTATTTGCAAAAGTAAACTGTATTTAGATAGACTTTCAAAAACTTTTCGTAATGGACAGTAACTTAATTTCATTCAGAACATGCCCAGAGCTTGCTTTCCCCCAGTAAAATTATCCATCTTTTTTTTTTGTTCTGACTCTCAAGAAGGTGATGTTTACCTAAATTAGGTAACGTTGGGTCTTAATCCAGGATTGCTCTTAAATCAACAAAGGCAGCACATTCAGCATATATCCTAACTATGCCTTTAGTGTGGGAGTTATAAATTAAGAAGTGATGTGCTGCTAGGAGCATAATTCTAAGTTAGGAAATTTTGTTCTGTCTGTAGCTGTGAGACTACGAGCAGATTGCCTGTACTCCTACAGCAGTGAGGATTTCACAAACTGTAGGCAGGATGTTGTTCCCCTTAGCTTTGGCTGAGTCTGACAGAGGGAGTTTATGTTCTTAAAAATAACATTGTCAGTAACAGTTGCAGGACCCGAATTAGACAAATTTTACCAGTGCCAAAGTATTTTGCTAATGAAATCTGCCTAACCTACCATTCCATGGACACTCTTCAGCAAGTTTGAGACTCAAAAACACTATCTTCTGTCTGTCCTGACCCTGTAGAATTAATTAACAGCCACTATTCTTATCACTGGGCTGACTGGATAGGCTTCACAATTCAGAAATGGGTAACTTTTGGGACCAGCCACCCTAAGGAAACATACACATATTCTTCTGATTACAAAAGGAGTTGAAGACAAGGTGCAACCATGAGAAGGGAAAGCATATGTTGAAAAAACTCAGAGATATTAGCCCAGTTTGGGGGATGGAAGCTGAGTTTGAATGGATGAGGTAAACACACCTCTCAGGTAGTAGCATTTCAAAATTTCATATTAGGGGGATGTACAATTGGACAAACAATTGAGAAACAATTCCTAAGATGCTGACACCAGCCTGTAGAAAATTCACCAGAATTCTAGAGCTCACCATTACTTTGTTCAATCAGATGTGGTATCTGAGCTCTGTGATGACTTTTCAGACCTTTAAAGGGTCCATCTCTGCTCATATTTAGTGCATCCCTGTCTAAACTTAGTGAAATCTTATGAATAGACATTTTCTAGGACTTGTAATAAAAAAAATCTTCATGAATTTCAAGAACACCCTTTGTCCTGACATTTAAGCCGTTACACAATCAGAATGTATTTTTCTTAATTTTAACACTTTGAAGACAACTAGGTCCTTCTAAAGGCTGAAACCTGCAATCTTTGGTCATAGAAACAAACCTTACTCACTGGCATCATCATATCAGTTACTCCATGGGATGGTCTGCATGTAAAGACCTTTAATTTTCAGACTTCTTACATCACTCTCCCTCACCACGCATTACGCTTGTAGACAGGGCAAGTCAAGGTGGTCACAAACACACAACCCCCAAACAAAAAATCAAACAAACAAACAACCCGAACAAACAAAAAAAAAGTTAATTTCAAAGAACTTTATTTTGAACCATCTCCCACAGAACATGCCTTCAGACTACTCTATCTCATCCTTTCTTGATATTCAAGATGCTACACACTGCTGGAAAAATTGACCATATTCTGTCAAAGCCACCTACCTCCGGCCCATACTCTCTGACACTGCTTTCTAGAGAGCTGTAAGTCCAGGCTTAAGCATACTTCAAAGCAAGTAAAACTCACAACTCTAAAGACTAACAAAATAATGACATTGTATATGTCAGCTTAGACATCACAGCCAGTGGTGGGATTTACAGCTCTTTAAGACAGGAAAGCAATTCTCTTTCTCTCTCACCAACTCTTGGAGGCACAGCTGAACAAAAGCAGTTACAAAAGCAATTCATTGTAATGAGCACTTTCAGTTTGCATATTACTCAGTGTAACTTCTTGGTACGATTTACTCCAGGTGACCTTAAAATTATTGGAAACTGGCTGGGAGAGAAAACAGACCTTTTAGGATGGAGGTCCCAGGAAAAGAAACCCTTCTGACGTCTAGAGGACACCAGAGGTCTATTGTGATTCCTGAGCTGCAGACTCCATGGAAGTGAGGTGATCTGAGGAGGGAAAAAACTCCAATAGAGGCAGATCCAAAGTTATACATGTAGAAATATTTAATTCAAGTGCTCCTTTTGCAGGACAGGCAACCAGCTTCTGAGAAAACCTTGGCTTGCAAAGAAATGCAGGGATCACTGCCTGTAACTAATGGAACAAAAGTTCCCACCGTGTAGTCGTGGGAAAGAAAAGTTTGTACCATTGGGTGAATAGACAGGGGAATACTGAGCACGAGGTTATTATCTCCACATGTGACATTAACAAGGGCCTTCCTGGAATCCACACTGTGCAGCACCGGTGGCCAGCGAGGATGGTGGTGGAGGGTTAGAGAAGAGCAGCCCAGACATTTCTCCTGGGGAACATCTGCATTCCAGAGAAAGACCAAGAGAGTCAGGTCTATTTATCTCATCGGAGACAATGTTAAGTGGCTATTTAATTATTGCCCTTAAATACTTGAGCAGAGGGAGATGATCTGAAACTAGATAGCTATTTAATCTGACAAACAAAACATTACAAGATCCAGTAGCTAGAAGATGAAGTCAGAAAAGTTCAAAGTGGAAAAGAGATGCAAATGTTTAATGAAGCGATTAAAAATTGGAGCCAATTATCCAGGAATGTAGTCAATCCCCATCGTTGGAAGTCATTAAATCAAGACTGTTTGAAGAGACTGGTGGGCCAGACCTTGGAATCACTGGGGAATAGTCTCTGCTTTATATTATCGAAAAGGTTAGACTATGGGATCATAGCAATTCCTTATGATTCTAATAAATCTCTATTCTATCAGCACTGTTATCTTCCTTGCCAAAAAATGAAGGATAAAGGAATAAAGCATGAATGAAGCCAAGGCCTGTATGGGGCACAAAACACAAGCTGAATGTGGACAACACAAGCCACAGACCAGGAGCTGACATAATCAATAGTTTTGTCACCAACTACAGCAAGAGAAGGAAAAGGCCGTGAGGGATTCGTGCCCAGCCTCAATGCCCTGAGCCAGGCAAGGGACATCACCTGGCCAACCCTCACGGCGCAACACTCCTTGACAGCCACATCCCAGCTCGCAACCTGAGCGGACCTTCCAGCTGTCGGCCCAGAGCCACCACACCATGGTCTGGGGAGCCCCGGGCTCCAGGGACAACCACCCGGGGGTACCCCAGCTTACCCTCACCGCTGTGTCCGCCCGGCTTCGGCCCGAGGGACGCCCCTTGGCCACGATCCCCGCTCCCGGCGGCGGGGGTTACCCCCGGGCAGCGGCAGCCTCCGGGGCATCGTCCGCGCTGCGACATCGCGGCCGCGGGCACGTTACCGTGGCGACCGCGCCGCGCATCCCCCCGGCCCGTCCCGGCGGTGGGGGGCATCTCATCATTATTCCCTCCATCTTTTTTATTTCTTTTCTTAAGTTTTCCGCGCTCCCGTACCACGCGGAAGCCAAAGTCGCTTACAAGCGCGGGTAAGAACGAGCAGAGGACGAGAGAGGCACCCTCGGGGCCGGCCCGGCCGCCCCCAGCCGCAGCCCCTCCCGCCGCGGCTCCCCGGGATGCGCTCCCCGGGCGCGGCTCGGAGCCCCGCACGGCCGGCAGGGCACGGCACGCCCGCCTCGCCCC